>CAUYQU010041768.1:0-58822 GCA_963574635.1 Cheracebus regulus
AGATTCTGGATATTAGCCCTTTGTCAGATGGGTAGATTGCAAAAATTTTTTCCCATTCTGTTGGTTGCTGGTTCACTCTTAACGTGACTTTTGCTTCTGTCTCTTTTTCCTATTGGCTAGAGTCGGACCCCACAATCTAAACTAGACCCAATTGGCTAAACATTTAAACTTTCTTAGTTAAGGTGGATGTGTGATGGGAGAGAAGGGAGAGGAGGAAGGGGTCATCTGTGGCAGACTAGAGAGCCAGTCTTTTACTAAATATGGAAATTAATGTGAGTTGGTGTTGTGGCATGTCTGGGCATGTAGTAAAATCAGAAGGAAGAAAAAGAGAAAAAAGAAAAAAGTAGGGGACGGGGGTTACTGGGAATTAAAGAATAAAAGGTTAAGCAGCAGGCTGTCTGAAGAGAAACCCTGCCATATCTCACACTCTGCAAAGTAAAGGACACAAAGCCCAAGGATTGATTATACTGGACGTGGTAAAGGTTTACAGGGGCTGGCCTGAAGGGTCAGTCTGGGCAATTTATAAACACTGATTCAGCGAGGATCATGAGAAAATGCTGAAACCACTAGGTAACTTTGTTGGGCATCAGGATTCTCATACAACCTAAAACTATTACTCACAGATTGCATACTAACTATGAAGGGAGAAATTACTTTTACAATCGAGAGATATAATCGATAATTTCATTTCTCTCTTCAAGGATTTTCTTTTCCTTGGATACTAACCAAGCTGCTATCTGGGGTAACTTTACATTATGTCAGTCTAACTAAGCAGAAACCATGCTTCCCAAAATTCACTTCCCTGCCTGTCCCAGAGTAGAGCTGGTCAAATTAGGAATTTGGGCAGGATGTGGAAGGTGGACATGAAACAGCATGGTCAATGAGGTAGGGTTTTCTGGGGCTTAAATTCCACTGAGTTAAGGGTCATTCCAGTCATCTGCTCTTCCATCTAGTTCCTACTGCTTCCATTTCTGGGACATGAGATCAAAGTTCTGGCTTAGGGAATAGAAGTACGGGATTAGTTTTCTTATTTCCCCCCTTCATTTCCCTCATGATACCATTACTTGTCCTGGAAGCCATGAAGAGAAAAACAACACCTCTTATTTAAACCCCAACCCAACCCACATGTGGGATCCAGGAATTACGCAAAGCCCCTGTGTGCTTGGTCAAAAATAAAGAAGCTTATTTACATATCTGTGACATCAGTGGAGCAGACACTGATCTGACGGACAAGACTGTAAATTGCTGTGTCCCCAAAAGTTCATGTGTTGGAGTTAATTGCCATTATAACAGTATTAAGTGGTGAAGCCTTTAAAAGGTGATTAGGCCACGAGAGCTTCATCATCATGAATGGAGTAATGCCTATATCACAGGAGGCAGTTAGTTATCGCAGGAGCTGCGTCCTGATAAAAAATGATGGGTGCGGCCTGATTTCCTCTCTCCGTCTTGTGTAATTGCTTCTGCCTTCTGCCCTTCTGCCATGGAACAACCCTCACCAGATGCTAATGCTATGCTCTTGGATGCCCCAGCTTCCAGAACTGTGAGAAAGAAGTTTCTTTTCTTTATAAATTACCCATTCTGTGGTATTCTGTTATAGCAACAGAAAACAGACTAAGCCAGTGACATTTTTAGTATAATATGCCCTATAAGCTTAGCAGAAAAATCACTCGGCCCACCATGTTAGTGACTCATGGGTGTTAATAGTGACAATTCAAAACTCTACTGGGGATACAGCCAATTTCTGCTTATCCACAAATAGATTATTACTTCGCCAAGTATTTGCACAGCAATCTGTTCCAGCTTGGGCTACCACAGTAGGTCCCAGCTTGGGTGGGGTCAGCACTGTATAAAGGAATGCGGAGAGGCCGAGTGTGGTGGCTCATGCCTGCAGTACCAGCACTTTGGGAGGCGGAGGCAGGAGGAGCACTTCAGTTCAGGAGTTCAAGACCAGCCTGGGCAACATGGCAAAACACTGTCTCTACAAAAAATATAAAAATAAGCCAGGCATGGCGGTATGTGCCTGTAGTTCCAGCTCCTCAGGGGGCTGAGATGGGAGGATTGCTTGAGCCCAGGAGGTGGAGGTGGCACTGAGTGGAGATTGTACCACTGCACATCACCTGGGGCAACAGAACAAGACCCTATCTAAAAAGAAAAAAGAATGTGGAGCACAGGGGTGGTGGTGATTGGGAATAGAACATAGAGTGAAAATTAAGGGGGCGTTTTCAATCCGGCATAGTTCAGATTATATTCTAAGGTGAAATGCTATTCATCTGTGCCACTGCTTATTTACTGAGCATCTATTCTGATTGTGACACTGTGTAAGTCAGTAGGGATTCAAAAGCTATAAAATAGAATACCAACTTCAGAAACCTTAACTTGAGTTTAAGACACAAATCACCGACATAAAAATGATTGCATCAATATTCACCTGCCATGACAAATGCTTGAGCATGCTGCACAGGCAGGAGAGAGTTTGGAAGAGAAATTATCCACTATGTAATGCAATAAGCAAATCACAGGACTGAGAGAATTCTCTAGAGAGAAATGAGAAAGCAATAGGAGCAAGGAATGTTGTTATTACACATCTATTAATGAGGCTACTAACAGCTGCCATTTGGAGGCATTTAATGAGTGCCAAGTGGTTTCCCTGTGATTTCTCATTTAAACTTTGCAACCATCATGTGATAAGGTGAATTATTATTCTCATATTTTAAGTTAACAAAGTGCAGTTTCAGGTAAGTAATTACCCCAAGGTTACACAGTCTGTAAATAACTGAGCACAACTTGCAAACAGGTTTTTCCAACTTAGAGTTTATGTTCTTTCTATTTCCAGGCCTGGGCTCTTCCTCTGTTTCTTTTCTCACTAGAAACAAGTCATATGCGTCATGTGTAACCCCCATGGCCTCCGCCTTCAAGGAGCATGTCATGTATGCAAGATGGTGGGGAACAAGAAAATATTGAACCAAAGGGTAATTGAAAGCCCAGATGTATGGTGGAGGCAAATCATGCTGCAGGGGACGTGGTTTGCAGGGATGTCTCTTGGGGGAGGGGTTGTACCTTGGGAAGAGGTTGCCCTTCTGAAAGCATCACATCCCTCTAGCTACCTCCATGGAATTCTACCAGTGCTCCTAGGACAAATTCTGGACACAAAAATTGCAAACTACAACAGCAGCTCCTCAAGAGGTCTTTTTACCTGATGCTACACAATGGGGCTCACTAATTATGCTTAAATAGCAGAAAAATGGCTCCTAGGTGGCTGGACTGGGTAGATTATGGACATAAGAGGCCACTGCCATTCATTTCCAAGGCCCAGTCAGCCTATCTGAGTGACAGTGGCCCTACTGGGGCAGCGCGTATTAGCCCCTGCCTATAATGTGCCTAACTAGCATCAATATTGACGGAGGAACTCATGGGACAACAGATGGATGGAGTGAACCAAAAGGCAGCCCCTTTCAGTCTTCACTGTGAAGGGGGAGTGATCTGAGTAAAGTGGTGCACCACTGTCAACCTTAGCAAACCCGATCACCTCCCCGGAAATCTCCAGGTAACTCCCTAGTGAAAGGTGAAGAAGAAATGGCAAGGCTTCAGTGAAGCGTTCGTATTTCTGTCTTAGCAAAAAGCAAATCCTCTCCCCATCACTTGACTGTAATTTTCTTCTGTGTAATTTTCTAGCAATAGTTGGCAGGTCTGGGAATCACTAGCACATAGTCATTAGCTGTAAAAATGACAGCCGATGATTTCGGGAGTCCAGAGAGAAGAGAACCGGCCAAGAAAAACCCCGGGGAATGCCAACACATAAGGCTGTGGTGTGAAGAAAGGTAGCCCACAGGTGAGATAGCTTTCAATGATCATGGATGTACATGAAGAAGAAGAACCAGGACTGAGGGGGTATCTCAGGAGTCCCAAAGTGTCAAAGACAGCAGAAAAATCCAGGAAGAAGAGAGCTAAAAAATATCCCCTGGGTTTGGTACATGGATCATGAATGACATTCTCATGAGAGCTTTGGTAGAATGACAGGGTTCAGAAGACAGCCCCACATGGAACAAGGAGCAAAAGGGAGGTGGGGAAGCAGAGGGAGAGAAGAACGTTTTCAGACATGTTTGAATAACAAGTTGGAGGGCTGCTGGCAGGGAAGGGATAGAGGATAATTTTTTTTTTTTTTTGAGATAGGGTCTCACTTTGTTGCCCTGGCTGGAGTGCAGTGGCGCAATCCAGACTCACTGTAGCCTCAATCTCCCCAGGCTCAGTTGATCCTCCCACCTCCCAACAGATAGATGGAGTGAACCAAAAGGCAGCCACTTCTCAATCTTCCCAAGTAGCTGGGACTACAGGTGTGTACCACCAAGACCAGCTAATTTTTGTATTTTTTTTTATCAATATGGAGTTTCGCCATCTTGCCCAGGCTGGTCTGGGACTCTTGGGCTCAAGCAATCCACCCAACTCGGCCTCCCAAAGTGCTGAGATTACAGGCAGAAGCCACCACACGTGGCCAAGAATAATCCTTTTGAGGATGGTAATTATTTGAGCATGATGAAAGGCTCAAGAGTGAGAAATCCTAATGGAGGTGAAGGCACTGATGGAAGAATATTGGTAGACATTACAGAGAGAGCCTGGAACATGAGCCCCTCAACTAAACTCTCAAAGTTTTCTTGAGAATCTGTAAACCACTGAAATCATTCTTTGATATCCCTTTTTAACCTGTGCAAGGACAGGAGGCCCAGACTGGCCATCTTTGCTAGCTGCCACTGAACAGTTCACCTGCCACCACTACCCACCCCCAGAAAGCATAGATAAGATTTTTTGTATATACATAGCAGTTTTTCCTCAACCTCCATTTATTTTTATAAATCCTTAACTCAGCTTCAGAGCCGATTCCCTCACATATGAAGAAACAATTTGCATACAAAATAATTAACCAACATGCAAACTAACTAGATGTTTTTGAGTTATTTTTTGACAAGAAAAAAAAAAAGCACAGAAGATGCAGAAGCAAATGGTGACACCGGACGCAGGACCCAAACAGGGTGGGAGATGACAGGGCCAGAGGCAGTGTGATGAGGTTGCCTTTAAGTAGGAGAGGGGACGCCCTGGGCACTGACCCCGGAGGGTGTACAAAAAGGATGCATATTGATTGGCAGGGGAAATGGGCAAGCGGGTTCTAGGGGGTGTGGGGTGAGCAGAGCAGGGAGTCAAAGGGCTGTCTGCTCAGAGTACAAAAGGCTGTATGGGGAATGGCAAAGGTTTTTAAGTTGTTGAAGAGAATAGGAGAGAGATGTGCCAAGAAGATAAAACATTGCTAGTTTTGGGCATCAAAAGTTGAGGCTGAGACGCAAATGGTGGCAGTGTTCATGCTGATGACATTTCCCCCTGAAACTGCTCAGCTGCCCAGGTATGAACGGATAGGAGAGGAGGGGTAGGTATTTTGTTGAGTGGGTACAGAGGAAGGGTGGGTGCGGGGAGGCAAATATGTCAAGGGTGATGAGGGGAGAGTAGCTCAGATGATCACAGAACTTGGGCTGGGAAGGGAAGAGAAAGAGGTGAGAAGGGTGCTTCTGTTAGCCAGCATTCTCGTTAGAGGGAGCAGGATCCACTCCAGCTAGTTTAGCAGAGAATGATATAGATAGCTCAAAAAAATCCCTGAGAAGGTGTAAAGAAACAGACTCTTGGCTGAGCTTCCAGGAATGACTCCCCACCACACGCGGTGGAGCCGGCCCATCACAGGAGCTGAGCCTCCACCATCATCACGAAGCTTTCACTTGGGGACCGGCCACCACAGCTGCCCACTAGAGAACCAAACCCCCGCTGCCACCATCCTCCTGGCAAAACAGAGGCCCCCGTTCTGTCTTCCCTGGAGAACTCAGTTTTGAGTTGAAGTCTCATGTAGAAGCATTAGGGTTGGTGGTGACACCTAAATTACACATCTGCCCCTGGCAGCAAGGGAGCAAGGGGGGCCTGCATGGTGCGTGTGTGTGTGTGTGTGTGTGTTTCATCTCCCTTCCCCTGTGCACCCCTGTTGGGAGGTTGGTATTTACACTATGAAAAACCATCCAAGTGTAGAAAAAGTTTAGGAGGTTTATAGCCAGTCACTATAGCAGGGGTCCCCAACCCCTAAGCTGTGGACTGGTACCAATCGATGGCCTGTTAAGAATCAGGCCCCACAGCAAGAGGTGAGTGGCAGGTGAGCAAGCATTACCACCTAAGCGCTGCCTCCTCAGATCAGCAGAGGCATCAGATTCTCATAGGAACACGAACCCTATTGTGAACTGCACATGTGAGGGATGTAGGTTGCAGGCTAATGCCTGATGATCTGAGGTGGAACAGTGTCATCCTGAAACCATGCCCCCACTTCTACCACGCCATTGGTTTATGGAAAAATTGTCTTCCAGGAAACGAGTTTCTGGTGCCAAAAAGTTGGGGCCCACTGCACTTTGGGGTATAGCAAGGCTATGTGGTGCCTCTCTGTTAAAATATCCTGCTAGGCAGATGCAATCCTGCAGGCACATGACTTGGCAAGGTCTGTCCTTCATACGAAGAGGAACGTGCTCCTTCTTTGGGGGACATCACCCTGCCCCAGCGCACAGCTTGCTGAGCCAAATGCAGGTTGGATTTCAGCCCCTCCCTGACTCCTCAGCTGGCACCAGCATTTGTGACAACTCCAGAGCTGACTGCCTGGGAGGAAACAGAAGGAACCGGGACCTCTTGGCCTCTCAGAGTCTCTTCAGAGTCAAAGAGCATGTGTGCTGGGAACAAGATGACGGGGAGTCAGAGGATGGGCGCTGTGGTCACAGCATGAAGCGCAGGGGTCTGAGAGTTCGGAGGGGACGCTCCGCATGAGATAGCAAATCCCCAAGGAGGGTGGAGTGCAGCGGCCAAAAGATCTTGAAACTGAGGAAGCAGTTTGAGAGGCAGATCATCTACGGGGGTATTAAAAGTTGAGTGGAAGAAAAGGAAGAATGAAGACAGATTCCAAAGTTCTCAGTGGGAGAATCACAGGGGGACGGTAGGTGACAAGGAGAGGATGGTAATAGCCTCGGACGACTTCCCACAGGAGCAGAAATAGCCACGGGAGCAAACAAGTCACAACCACAACAGCCCAGCTTTCCTCTCCTGGCCCCTGGAACATCAACTTATTCATTTAAGCAAGTATTTATGTATTAAAGCAAATAGTGAACCTCCATGTCTTAGCACAGGCTGCCATAGTGAAATACCATGGCTTAAACAACAGGAATTTATTTTTCATAGTTCTTGTATTAGTGCATTCTCGTACTGCTTTAAAGGAATACCTGAGCCTGGGTAATTTATAAAGAAAAGAGGTTTAATTGGCTCATGATTCTGCAGGCTGTCCAGGAAGCATAGTGGCTTCTGCTTCCGGGGAGGCCTTAGAAGCTTCCAACCATGGCAGAAGGCAAAGGGGAGGTGATAAGTCTCACGTGGAGGGAGCGGGAGAGAGGGAGGGGGAGGCGATGCATACTCCTAAACAACCATATCTAATGAGAACTCACTCACTATCCCAAGGACAGTACCATGGCGAGTGGTGTTAAACCATTCATGAGAAACCGCCCCATGATCCAGTCTCTTCCCATCAGGCCCACCTCCAACACTGGGAATTACAATTCGACATGAGATTTGAGTGGGGAGATTGATCCAAACCACGTCAGTTCTGGAGTCTGGAAGTCTGAGATCAGAGTGTCAGCCGGCGTGGCTGGGTTCTGGGGATGGCCACCTTCTCCCTGTGTCCTGCCTGGGGTAGGGGCAGAGAAAGACAGCATGTATGAGCTCTCTGGTGTCTCTTCTTATAACTACACTAATCCCACCATGAGAGTCCTACTCTTCTAACCTTGTCTGAACCTAATCACCTCCTAAAGGCCCCTTCTCCAAACACCATCACATTGGGCAACCCAACTTGTTATCCCCACCCTGAGCGTTCCCCAGAACCCTCAGACCCGTGCTTCATGCTGTGACCACAGCACCCTTCCTTCTCACTCTCCACCATCCCGTTCCCACCACACATGCCCTCTGACTTCGAAGAGACACCAAGAGGCCAGGAGGCCCTGGGTGCCTTTGTTTCTTCCCAGGCAGTCAGCTCTGGAGTTGTCACAATGGTGGCAGCTGAGGAGCTCCTCAATGAGCTTCAGCACATGATTGGGGAGGGGAGGGACACAATTCAGTCCACAGCACTCCACTATCTGTGAACCAAAACCAAGTCTCTATTCTCACGAAGCTTAGCTTCTACTAGAGGGAGGTGGACAGTAAACAAAAAATAAATAAATGGTATGTTGGGGCAATAAGGCTATATAAAATGGTTAGGTTGGTGGGGCAAGCAGCAGCTGGGCGTGTATAGGATGAACATGGAAGATGAAGGGAGTAAGAGTGAATATCTGCGTGAAGAGTCTATGAGCCTGAGAGCAGCAAGTGCAAAGGTCCTGAGGCAGGTTCAGGTTTTACCTGTGGAGCTGCAGAAGAGAGAGGGAGGAGGAGGAAAGTAGAATTTGTATTCATTGAAGTGTAACAGGGGGCCAGCCATGCAGGCACATTTTAAAGACTTCAGTGTTTTTTTTTCTTTGACACAGAGTCTCTGTCACCCAGGCTGGAGTGCAGTGGCACAATCTCGGCTCACTGCAACCTCTGCCTCCCAGTTCCAAGCGATTCTCCTGCCTCAGCCTCCTGAGTAGCTGAGACTACAGGCATGTGCCACCACACCTGGCTAATTTTTTGTATTTTTAGTATAGATGGGGTTTCCCCGTGTTAGGATGGTCTCAATCTCCTGAACTCGTGATCCACCCACCTCAGCCTCCCAAAGTGCTGGGATTACAGGCGTGAGCCACGGCGCCCGGCCAAGACTTGAGCTTTTATAGCTGAAGGTGGAAAGCCACAGCAGGTTAAAGGGGAGAGAAGTGACATGACCGAGAAAGGGAGGATGGAAATCCTGCAGTGAGAAAGTTACATGGGTGTGTTCCTTGGGATAAAAGTGTGTTGAAGGACAAGGAGGTGACGACAGAGTGATTTGGATAGCTGAGTGTAGTGACGTGAGGGTCCCACAGGCACAGACCTCTGGGGTCTGCAGCGGGCAGAAGGGGCTGCCCTATGGAGACCCATTCTGGGAAATGGCTGAGGCTCCACGTGGAAGCTGCCAGCAGCAAGTTCCACTAGGTCTCAGGATGGAACGTGAGAGGGGATATGGCAAGGCCTGGGTGCCTCTTAGAACATTCAGAAAGGCTCTCTGGGGAGTAGGCAGAGGGCACGAGTCTCTCTGGCCAAGAGCTGCCTCGGGGTAAGTTTTGAGAGGAGGAGGTAGCAAACACTGGAGACCGGGAAAGCTGTCCAGGCAGGAGAAGCCCCCACGTGGAGATCTGGGTCACCCTAAAGGTTCTGATGCTTTGGTGAGCTGGAGGAAGAGCTTGACAATGAAGAGTCACTGAAAGGAGAAACCAGAACCAGGGAGGGAAGGGCTGCCACCTGAGGAGGCGTCCTCCTTCACGACTTTGCCCACCTGGTCACCTGGGCCTGCGGGGGAAGGGCAGGGAGGAGCCGCCCATTGTGAAGGAAAATCAGCCACAGTGTGTGTCTTAAGCAAAAGCCACTCTCCATACCCTCGTTTGCAATTTTGTCACTTCTTTGGCAACAGGCCCCCTGCAGCTGTTCCACCCAGAGAGCCTCTGCCAGGTGACCTGGCCATGCCCAGTGCCCCACAGCTGTGGCCTGCTGGTGGGGACTCCAAGTCTCCCCTGCTCCAGGCTTTCACGGGGCTGCTGGGCTTGGAGCCGCACTGGGGGACAGGTGAGGGAGGAGGCGGGGGCACCAGCAGGAAGCTCTGGCTCTCCTTTCTCTTTCCTGGTTAAAGCAAGGCACAAAGCGCTCTTTGATCTGTGCCCTCTGCCAGTTCTGGCAGGGCTGCGCTTGTCACTGTTCCAAAAAAGAGCAGGAGGTTACTTAGCTATGGATGAATAATAATTGGGCATTTGTCTAACAGCTACTGTACTGATGAATAATTAAAATTTTTATTACAATTGAGGCGAAGAGCACTCTACCCATACGGATGGTCTGTCAGCTGTGCCAGAGGAAATACAGGCAATTGAAGAGTGGCTTCCAAGTTCTGAAATAATAGTCATGACTGTGGTGAAGATGTCTGGGTAAAAGCTGGGAAAAGTAATAGGTGGAGGAGGAGACCCAGTCACCAAGGCCTCTTCCTTTTGGGGATGTAATAAGGTAAACTGGCTACAGCTGGTTTTGGGAGTGCAACTGGCTGGAACAGTAAGGGAAAGCTAGGAGTGAAAATCAGGAGGAACAGAAATAAAGAGAAATAAAGACTTAGTAGGCAAATGTCCTTATATAGTAGATGATGAGGATGACTTTGATGGAATAAGAGGGCATAGCTGGAGCATCATGGAAAACATCTGAATTCAGGAGTCAGAACACCCTTGTTCAATGGCTGGGCTCCTTTTTGGCTGTAAGTTTTGTGCAAACTCACTTAACCTGCACAAACTTCCCTTTCTGCCTCTATAAAATGGGAATAATACTGCTTATTCATTGGCTCATCTCCTGAGGATTAAACAAGACAATGTTGAGAATATTTAATGACTATGACGACAAACAGCAAATGTAAGTAATTATAGCTCAAAAGTCAGAATTAAAGGTAACTGGGTTCAAACAGCTTAAGAGCTGGAATGGGTTGAGTGAAGGAGGATACAGAAACAGTGGAGAAGAAAATACAGAAACAGTGGAGAAGAAAATCAGTGGTATTGGGGTTGGGCCAAAGGAAATCACCAGTGAATGTCATATGGTTTAACTTAAATACATGGTGCGAGGTAAACAAATTCCTTTAATTATCAAATACCATGTGATATTTCCTGGGTTTGTTAATAAGACAGTCCCCTCAAAAGGGGGACCAATAGATGGTAATTATTTTGATAGGAGAGTGTCTATGGAATTCATACCTCCACCAATTCATGCTGTGGGGTGTGACCATGGGCAGGAAAGACTATTATGCCCCCCTTTTTGAGAGCCTGTCATGTCCAAGAGAAGCTGAACACACGTGAGAGATCAAGGGCAAGAATGCTCTGGCTCTCCAGACATATAGGGAGGCGCCTGTGGCTTGCTCTTCCGCAGCTCCTCACCTGTACTGATCAGCCTTGCAGTCCATGTGATTCAAGTTTATGATGAGAACCAAAAATCTTAAATGTATAAAGGCTAAGCACCCAAGGTACGTTATCTCTTTTAATACATACAACACTCCTGTGTTCCTCATTTTACAAAGAATAAATCTAAAGTTCAGGCCAGGCATGATGGCTCATATCTACAATCCCAGTGCTTTTGGAAGACCTAAGTGGGAGGATCACTTGAGGCCAGGAGTTCAAGGCTAGCCTGGGTAACATAGCATGACCCCATCTCTAAAAATATTTCAAAATTAGCTAGGCATGGTGTTGTGCATCTGTAGTCCCCGCTACTCAGGAGGCTGAGGCAAGAGGATCATTGAGCCCAGGAGGTCAAGGCCACTACACTCCAGCCTCAGTGACAGAGCAAAAACCCTGTAAAGAAAGAAATAAAAAAAAAGAAAAGGAAGGAAGGGAAGAAGGGAGGGAGGAAAAGAAAAGAGAAACTGAGATTCAGAGGGATTTAAGTAACTAGCTCAAGGTCCCAAGACCACTTATGCATAAAGCCAGGATCTGAAGCTTATTTATCTCTTAAGAACAATCAAAACATTCACTGTAATAATTCCTTCCAGGCTGGACATGGTGGCTCAAGCCTGTAATCCCAGCACTTTGGGAGGCTGAGAAGGGCGGATCACCTGGGGTCCAGAGTTCAAGACCAGCCTGGCTAACATGGTGAAACCTCCGCCTCTACTAAAAATACAAAATTAACTGGGCATGGTGGCAGGCACCTGTAATCCCAACTACTTGGGAGGCTGAGGCAGGAGAATCAATTGAACCTGGGAAGTGGAGGTTGCAGTGAGCTGAGATCACACCATTGTACTTCCAGCCTGGGTGACAGAGTGAAACTCCATCTCAGAAACAAAAATTTCCTTCATAGTTCATATGGCAGGTGCAGTATTGACCATAATGCAGTCCATTTTCCTTACAATCTACTTGGAGAAATGAGAGTGCAACAAATTAATTCAGCAAGTATTTGTTGAGTGCATTTGTTCAAGGGATGGAGAAACCAGGTGTAAACGAGAGATGAAGCCCTATTCTGGGGCATGACTATAAGGTCAGCATCATGTTTATGGCGCCCAGTGCTGGAGGCCTTTCGGGGCCAATCATTACCTCTTGGGATGTCCAGAAATGCTGCTACCAACCAAGCAGCCCCTACCAGACTGGAGTGTCCAAAAACAGAGGGACAGCAGGCAGGCTGGCATGGAAGTGGACAGATGGGGACTTGAAGGCAGGAACCTGGGTCCAGTTCTGGCCTCACCATCACTAGGCCCGTGACCTTTGTAAGCCCCTCAACTGCCTAGTCAGTTTCATCGTTTGTAAATAAGAATACTGTGAAGCAGAGAGGTGCAGGTGAGGAATTGTCCAAAAATGCTTTGAAAAGGATGCTAAGTAACTGTTAGCTTTTATTATTCCTATGTTTCTACTAATCAAACCCACGGTAGTTTTCTATAGCAATCTGTGAGAGGCTCCATTAAATACTGTATTTGAATATTCCAAACTACTGCTTTTCAGGAAGTAGTAATTCTCTAACATGCTCCTGTCTTGAGGGCTGAGTGGAGTTACAGAAGCTGAAAGGCCACAGAGAACAGCTGCCAGCCATCTTTCCACACCAGCTCCTTCCTTCCATCCCTTCTTGGGCATGGATTTCTATAGCACATTAACAAAGAGCCAGGGAGGAAAGGAAGAATTTCTAAAACCTTTGCTAGAAATCCTCAAGTGTTCAGCTACACTGGCGCTACCCCAGGTCCTCTCTGTGAACATGCCGTCTCTGCAGGCTGAACACCATATCTGAATGATTGTGCCCTGCCCACTGAGCTCCAAGGGTCTGGAATGCCCCTTCCCATTACAGGAAACAAGGCAGCAGCTATCTACCCCTCTGAGCATGCCTGGACATCTGGCTAGTGTCTTTCCAAAGGCCTCCATCCTGAGCAGTCCTCAAGCAAACACTCGAACCTCCCGTGGTGAACTCGGGCCAGGACTGTGCGCTTGACTGTCAGTGGCAGCTGCTGAGCTCAAGATGACACGGGTCATGAAGAGTTTGGTTTTTTATCTCAGTTCTTGTAACAATCAGATCAGATGTAACAGGTAAGCAATTGCATTTATTTGCCCAGCTCTAAACTGTTGCACCTATCAGAAAGAATCAAGCCAAACCCCCTAAAGATCAATTTCAGGTCCTGTGTCATTGTCCTCGCCGTAACTGTTTTTCTTTCTCAGTTTTCTCAAGTTGTTTAGAGGAGAACTGCAGGCAATTTTCCCACAATATCCAGGGATAAACATCCAGTAACGTTTCCCTGAATCTGCAGTGTTCTAAAATTCAAGCACGTTTGTAGTCAATTCATCTGCATCTGCACAATATCTGTAAGTATCATGGCGAGGAGACTGGGATATTCATGGTCTGCATCCTCAGGGAGAATGCGCTCCTATCCTGGTGCCTGTGGGATGGTAGGGAGAGGAGATAATGCTATGAAAACGCTAGGAAGAGCACCTATCATTCAAAGAATCAGTCTACCCTTGAAATTAGACCTCATGCCACCTCCCTTCCTGATGCAAACCTGAAACCACCCATGGTCTTATGGACAGGAAGCCACCCAGCTTGGTCTGTACCAACCTCCTCGGAGTTGGCTGCATGAGACTGCCCCTGGCTCTGATACACACTCAATTATTTGAGAAAAAAAAAAAAAACTCCCTTATACTGAAATGAAACCAGCTTCTCTAGCGCTTTCTTCCATTGGTCCATTAGCTATAATGCACTTGCATTCTAGCTTCAAAAAATATGGCAGCCAAAATAAAAGGAACCGGTGTCTGCTCTGTCTCTTCCAGATCTTCCTCTCTGAGAGGTCCTTTAGCTTGTTTTCTGACTTTTCTTTAAGGTTAAATATTTTGACTCACATGTTGACAAATCATAAATGGCTTTCTCCAGTTGCCCCTTTTCCTGCCCGCCTCTTCTATCCTTCCCCACAGCACAAGACCCTCTAGTCATTGCAGTTTTCAACACATGCCGCCCACAGAGAACACCCGGCAAAGACCAACCTAAGTGGCTGTGCACATCAAGAAAAAGACAGTTGTGCCTGTTTCTCGGCGATTATTAGGGGAAAAATAAGACCCGCAATGATAAACTTCACATTTTTCTAATTTCCAGTTATGTGTCTCCAACCAGGCATTGCCTGCAGCCTTCACTTCTCTCCAAAAGTATCTGAGCAAATGTGTCAACGTTGCTCCAAATACGAGGTGCAAGTCTACTCCACTGACAGGAGCCATCACCCAAAACTCACCTGTCCTCTCACAGTCACCTCCACCTGCCAGAACCCTCCCTGGTGGTGGGAAGGGAGATGGCAGAAAGCAGGGCATTCACTAATTAACACATCCTTTCACTCAACACGTTTTGCCTTGAAGCAATTTTGTTTTCACAGCATCAGGCTAGAAAAAAAAAAAAAAGACCTTGAAAAATTGTAGCCAATGCCGCATAGATTCTGGTAGGTCTATATTTGAAATCTCCAAAGAAACGGTAGAGAATTTCTATATTGATGTTGATGATGACGATGGTGACATTTTTGTGTGTTGCTTGTTTTACATTATAAGTATTTCCATGTAAAGAGAGAAATGTAGATAGTAATAAAATAAATATCTGCATAGCCACCGTCTAGCTTTAACATAATTAATAATTTACCATACTTTGTTTCCATTTTTTTGGTTAAAAAAAAAAACAAAAACAGCATTGAGATGCATGTACCTCTGTCGGAGCATCCCTTCTGGATCCCAGCCACTTCCCTCCACTCCAGCAGGCAGCCACTGGCCTGAGGCTAATGGTAGCCATGAAGACCTTTAAAAGGTACTCACTACGATGTATGCATAGAGAAATGGAGTTTTCCTTTCTACATAAATTATATTGTATCATACTGTATATTCTTGCTCTTTTCACTCAACATCATACTTTTTGGACAGAGCCATAATGACCCATGCTGCCTAACTCATACATCCCAACGGCTAGTTTTTCTCCCATCTTAAAAACAAAAACCTTCCACAAACTTTGCCAATCAGGTACCACCCTCTCTATTGTACTTTTCACTGTTCTTGCAATAAAAGTCCCAGCCAGAGTTGTCCACACTCGCTGTCTCCAAGTTTTCTCCCAAACTCTCTTGCCTCAATCCAATTAGGCTCCAATAGCAAGAAACTTGGGTATTTTAGCTAAAAAAAAAAAAAAAAAAAAAATCCTTCCTGCCTAGAATTAAGACTTTTTTTCATCAGTGGCCAAGGGAAGCCTTATATATCCGTTCTCAGTGGTGGCCTCTGTGTGCCCTGGTAGCTTGAGAGCACCTTCCTCAGCTGGTCTGTCCTCAACGTTGGCACATGGGACCAAGCAGCTGGTCACTGGCCCGCATTGGGAGGTGCTGGTAATTCTGCCACCTCTGCCACTGTGTGAGACTCTGAAGAATGCTGCACAGACACAGATGCCCCATCTAGAAGTCCTTTCTGACAAGTCCTAAGGAGATGCATGAACATCACACTGAGCCTTTCCCTTGTGAACACCATCATGTGGGAGAAGGGGAAGAGCCAAGACCCACTGCCCAGGTCTCCCTGCCTGTGGATCATTCTCAGCGTCCACTCATGCCACCAGCTGCTAGGAGGACAGAGATCCACACTGTGGCCAAGAAGAGCCTTTCACTCCACCTGCGCCAGCCCTAAAAACATACCTCTGTTGGAATTACTATGAGAGTCTATGAATAAGTGTTTAGATCCCCATTAGGGAAAGGACTCAGAGCTCAGAGATCAAGGATACGTGGTTTCCAGAGCTCCTCACCTGTGAGAGGACACCTTTATTGTTCAGCCATATGCAGATCACAGCCTTGCTCTCTGCCCCACGCATACACTGAAAAGTCTAACTATAGCTAACTCTATTTATAAATCCCATAAATACACAAGTCAGGCTCGCGGTGGTTTTGTAAACCATTTCTTTCCTTTTTGGCCTTATTCAATTACTTTGCATCTCAGTTGATGCTGCAATATCAGTGGACATGCAAATGTTCTAAAAACTTCAGTGTACTGCTCAAAAAGTGTAGAAAAACAAAACAGATGCTCTGAATATCCCGATGAATAACCTCTCCAAAGCCCAGCACTGAGAAACAAACTACCTGTGCAGAGAAAACCACAAATTGATGCTGTTTGCTCTGTTTGTGTATTTTACAGACTAATTTTCATTCTGCATTGTGCTTTTCATACAAGTGCATCCTAAAAAGATTTTCACGATGAACTGTATACATGTGGTAAAGATTGCCGAGAGAGGGAAACAGTAAAAGGCATAAGCAAAGACAAAAGTCTCTACCAAAGATTCTGGGGGAAAATGGCTTGTCCAGGACAAATAAAATATTTTTAAATGGGTGGTGTATCATTAAATGGTCAGAGAAATAACTCAAGGCAAATAAAATGACTTTCTTTTCCTTTTTTTACATTTCTTGTCTTATTTCTCCCTGGGATAAGACAAAGAAGGTTTGAGCCCGCTGCTCTCTTCCTCTCTATGGGACTTTGAGTGGTTTATTCATTACCTCCATAAGCCTCAGTCTCTTCATCTGTAAAATGAAAGATAATTACAGCACCCACCTCCTTGAGTGACTATATTAAATGTGAATGCAGCATCTAGCCACATTATATTGCACATAGAAAGTATTCAATGTTTGCTGCTATTAATATTAATATTTCCTTCATAAATTTCTTAAAATTCATTTTCTCCCATCTTAACTCTTCTGGACCCCTCAATCCACTGGACATGCCTTCAGCCTCCTGCCTCTTCATTGCCTTCATTCGCACTTCTTGGAGTCAGGTTGGCAACTCCTTTCATCTGCCCAATCTAGTTTTCCAGCCTCCAATATTCTCTTGACCTATAAATCTGTCTTCTGCGCTGGCCACACTGAACTCTTCCTATGTGGCAGCTCTTCGGATCTCTCTGTCCTTCCTTTCCTTGTGCTCTTTTCCTGGAATGTCCTTCTCTTGTCATCCTTCTCAAGACAGCCAGTTCCTCCCTCTGTCACTCCTTGAATCTACCTTTGATATTGCACTTGTGTCCATATATTGCCAGGTTTTATTCATGAAAGACACTTCTTAGGCATCTTGTGAGCTCCTTGAAGGAACTGTGTCATATTTATCTGTATATCCCCATCTCGCAGGCACTCAAGGCATGCTTGTGGAATGAGTAAGGGAACACACCATTTCTTCTGAGCTGGTTCCAGTCTTGCTAAGCCAGTTGAAAGAATGCCTTCTCCTGCAACCTACAAACGGTAAAGCCTGTGAGACCCTCAGGATGCTCAGGCAAGTTTTCCAGCATACGTGACAACACAAAGTCTTAGTGCATTGGACTCTTCTCTTGTGAAGGAGAGTCTCTTCTAAAAGTGAAACGGAGATGAACGGTGAGACTCTTACAGTGGTTCAACTCCCCTAAGATCCTCCTGTGATTTAGAAGCATCTTGGAAAGAAATCCTTGACACCTGCCTCACCCACCCTGAGCTGTAAGATAAAGCTCTCAGTGGCTCCATGTTAAGGAACCTCCTTTTGTCCCCATTGTTTTTGGAGGGGGAGGCATTAGCACAGAGACTCTCTGGGAAGCCCGAGGACGCCTCACCACCTCACCATAATAGCAGGGAACCCAGAAATGATTCACAGCTGGAACCACTGGCCCACATCGACACATCACATCCCATGGTCATTTCAACTGAAACCAGACAGCATCTGGGCATGATTATCTGTATTTTTGTGAAGGTGTAAATACACAGTGAGTAGGAAGAGTCCAATAAAACCTATTACAATGTTGGTGGTGGGTGCCACAAAGAGAGCACCCCTTAATACACATTCCCTGGTCCAGTGAAAGACACACTCCGTACTGAGTCTCCTGCCTGGGAGGCCTGCCAGGAAAGTAAATCCCGGGGAGGGAGAGGCACTTCCCAGTAGGTGCTTTGCTTCTTGTTGGTTGCTTTGTTCTGCTTTGTTTTTACTATAGTTCTGTCCTACTGGTGGTGGAGTGGGAGTCCTTCATGATGTGGCACAATTTCCTTGAGTTTTAGGAAGAGATGGCCCTCGTAGCAGATTCAGAAATGATGAATCAGCACGTAAACAAACAAGAAGGTAAATGGCCCTCCCAAGGTCACCTGGTTAGTGGCAGGCTATGAATCAGAGTCCAGGAGTCCTGACCACCCACAACTGCCCGTCCTCCTCCCTCATACAAGATCCCTTCTAGGCCAGGTCTGGGAACCAAGGCAATGGCATCATGGGGAGGGGATGGGGGCAGAAAGTTCAGGGAAGGCCCCAGGAAGGAGAGGCGGTCCCAGCCCAACTCCAACAGCCTAGGGTCAAAGCCCGGCTCCACTCCTGTCAGCTGTGAGACTTTGGTGCATTTATTTAATGTCCCTGAGCCTCTATTTCTTCACCTGAAAAATGAGGTTGATTAAAATACAGGTCACCCTAAGAACTAAATGGCATGTCAGAGCTTTGGGTAAAGGAATTGGCACATCGTGAGGGCCACGTCGGCTCTTAGTACCCCAATGATGGCTTCGCTGTAAGTGCAGAGTCTTCCTCAAGTGATGGAGAGCATGGGTTTTGTCTATTCCTTTAATTATGGCTGTGAATTTGCTCTGGTACCATTGTTCCCAAAGTAGAATCCACTAGCAGCTTCCTGACCCATGACCCATCTCTGCTGGGAAATTTTTCAGTAGCAGTACTGGCTACTTTTAAGGAGGACTCATTCCACTGTTGAACAACGGCAGCTCTGAGACAGATCCCTCTTGCGTTGGGATAAAATCTGATCTGCCTCTCTATAACTCCTCCCCACTGGTCTTAACACTACTGCTTTGGTTCTCCTACTTGGAGAAACGTTCCCCCAGGGACTCTAGGTGATGTATTGGGGATCAGTAAACCCCAAAAATAAATAGGGCATGTTTTCCTTATGAACTAAATTAAAATAAAGATTTATTAGGAGGATGGAATTTAAGCTTTGCATTGAATGGCTGTGCTCTTTAAAATGAATTTTCAATTTAAACCTTTTTATTAAAACAAACAAGCATATTTTAGTATATAATATAAAATTCAAATCATTTCTTTTTCAGATTTGGCACAAAAAAATTTGCTTCGGGCAACCACTGCCAGCTCCATCCAGACCTCCCAGGAGTGTCTATTCACTTGCCTCTGACACTGAGGATTTCTAGATGCAAAAGCCTGAGAAATGCTACTCCGTTGAACAGAGCTACAAAGAACAAATCTAATTCCTTTCCCATGGGGCTGCCCGTCAAGTTTTCCTAAGATCTTACAGTTGGAAAGAGACTCAGACGTTGTCTAAATCGATCTCCCTTCTGCAGCAATCCTAACAGATGGTCACCCAGCCTCCGCTGGATCAGGCTCAGAGCGAAGAAGAGACCACATGGTAATCATTGCCATTGCATTGCTGGCCAGCTCTGATTGTTAGAATGTTCTTTTCTTAAGCCTAGCGCCATGCACACAGGCCTGGAATGTGGCAGACCTGAGGTGGACTCTTGAACAAGCCACTTGACCTCACAGGGCCTCAGTTTCCTCTGCTGTAAAAATGGGGTGAATGGTGTTAGCTACATCATGAGGCACAAAGAATGGACATAAAGCCCTTAGCATTCTGCCTGGCATGTTGAAGGATTCAGTAAATGTTCACTATCACCACCATTCCCCTCGCCAGCTTCCATGAGCTAAAATTCCAGAGCCTGTGTGTAATGCTGCTGCAAC
Source organism: Cheracebus regulus (assembly GCA_963574635.1). Taxonomy (NCBI): domain Eukaryota; kingdom Metazoa; phylum Chordata; class Mammalia; order Primates; family Pitheciidae; genus Cheracebus; species Cheracebus regulus. The sequence goes on from CAUYQU010041768.1 coordinate 19,881, forward strand.
ACCACGCTTTACATATTTGCTAACAGTTAAAATACTCTCCCCTGGCTGCACCTAAAAAGCTCTTGTTCCTAAGTTAAATATGCCCCCCTTCCTTCATAGAATTAGCATTGAAACCTCTCAGTGTATGTTTTTCAGAAAGCTATTTGAAAGTGTGTTAAAAGTCCTTAAGAATGAACTGGAGAAATGTCAGAAGATGAAAAGTGCCATGGAGAAAACAAGGGGAGCAGGAAAAGGGGATGGAAAAGGCTAGAATACAGGGGGTGGGGTGCAGTTTAAAATACGGGAGTCAAGTAGCTCACATTCAAAGAACTGGGCTTTCTCATGAAGTTTGATCGGAGACGATGGCCTGGACCAAAATGGGGCACTCCACTCCTCCTCAGAGTTGCAGACAGACAGATCTGCTGTGTAGCACTGGCCACCCAGATTGAAAAGCAGGAAGAACTTGAGCAGGGGCTTAGCAAGGGCAGCCCAAGTCTGCTCACTGGGTAGCCAGAAGCAGAGCATCAGCCTGTGGCCTCGACGGAGAGGGCCAGAGAGCAGGAAGTGGAGCACCAGGAGCCCCTGTCTTTACATCATGCCCCAGCCCGTAAAAATATGGCCCAGTGCATGTATCAGGCTCTCATCCATCCAATTAATTCCTCCTTCTCCTGTAGAGAAGAGCTAGCAAGGCCGGGAGTGATGGCTCATGCCTGTAATCCCAGCACTTTGGGAGGCTGAGGTGGGCAGATCACTTGAACTCAGGAGTTTGAGATCAGCCTGACCAACATGGCAAAACCCTGCCTCTACTAAAAATACAAAAACGAGGCTGGTGTGGTGGCACATGCCTGTAACCCCAGCTACTTGGGAGGCTGAGGCGGGAGAATCGCTTGAACCTGAGAGGCAGAAGTTGCAGTGAGTTGAGATCCTGCCACTGCACTCCAGCCTGGGTGACAAAGGGAGACTTTGTCTCAAAAAAAAAAAAAAAAAAAAGAGCAGCAACCAACTGTTAGGAACTGAACTGTTTCCCTCAAAAGTTCATATGTTGGAGTCTTAAATCCCAGTGTGACTGTGTTTGAAGATGGGGACTTTATGGAGGTAATTAAGATTAAATGAAGTCATAACAATGGGATCCTAATGTGATAGAACCAGGATTCTTTTAAGAAGAACAAGAGACACCAGAGCTCACTCGCTCCTCCCCACCTGCCGCAGAGGAAAGGACCAAGTGAGGAAACCATTAGAAGGCGATCATCTGTAACCCACAGGAGACACCAGTTCTGCCCACCCCTTGACCTTGGACTTCCAGCCTCCAGAACTGAGAGAAAATGCGCTTCTGTTGTGAACACCCAGTGTGCTATTTTGTTACAGCAGCCCAAACCAACGAAAACACATAGCATAGCAGCTCCTCAGAAAAGTACCAGTGTTAGTGAAAGTTTCTTCCTTTACAGGTTGAAGCAGAACGTGGGGGAGAGAAGAGTTTCCCGTTACAGGTAGATTCTTAAAATAATTCAGTGCTGTAATTATAACAGATAAGAATGTAGGTTAAAACTAAATTTAAACAGGTAGTTACTTATATACCTCTAACTATGAGTTCAATACATTATCTTATTCTCAGAAAATAAAGAAATGAAATAAAGCCTTGAATAGAGGAAAAGGTAAAGAAATAAGCATTCATAGAAGAAAATGGACAAATTAAAAGAAGTTGGAAGTGGTTAAGTACCAGTAACTCTTTAAATTCTTTACATGAATTCAGATGTGTAAATCCTCATCGAAGGCAGGAACATTTATAAAGCATTTACTGGATGCCTGATGTATTCAGCGTGCTGAACTAAGTGTGGAAGATATTAATACAATAAAAAGTAATATTATCCATAGTGCCTTTAGAACTTCTATTTTAGAATGCAAACACTGGCCGGGCACAGTGGCTCATGCCTGTAATCCCAGCACTTTGGAAGGCCGAGGCAGGCAGATCACCTGAGGTCAGGAGTTGGCGACTGGCCTGACCAACACGGAGAAACTCCATTTCTACTAAAATACAAAAAGTTAGCTGGGTGTGGTGGCACATGCCTGTAATCCCAGCAACTTGGAGGCTGAGGCAGGAGAATCGCTTGGACCTGGGCGGCGGAGGTTGCGGTGAGCCGATATGGCACCACTGCACTCAAGCCTGGGCAACAAGAGCAAAAATCCGTCTCAAAAAAAAAAAAGAATGCAAATAATACCCTCTGAGAATTTAGACTATCCCTTACCTCCAGAGGTGCTATATCCTCGCAAAGGTTACAGAGCTCAACAGAAGACCAAAGGGGCTAACAGCAAGACAGAGCAGGGAACCATTTACCCAGCAGGTGTAAGAAGAGTCAAGGTGTCTCTAGATCCACAGCTGAAAATGGAAAACAGGTGGGCACTCCTAATCAGGGGTTAGGGGCCAGAAATAAAGAGGGGCACCAACCAGCACTGTGTTCACAGTGGGAGAGGAAATTTTGGAGAGATCATCTGGGCCCGAACCCACAGAGTCAATGGGCCCAGAACACAGGTAAGCCGGTGACTGTGCTCGGTAAGGGCTCCTGCCACTGGCAGACCTGCTGAGGTCTTTGAGGCCACAGATACCAAAAGGAGCTGGGGCTTGGAGACTGGGCTGAAGTACTTGGGAATCTCATTTGACCCATGGATTTTCCTGATGGAAAAAAAGGAGAAGATGCTCAGAGTGGTGGTCAGCTGCTCTGCCCATGTGGGCCACCCGAGCGCACCCACAACCCACCCTTACACCATGCCCATAGAAAGAGAGTGGTTTTTGAGTTCAGAGGAGAAAGAGATCACTTCCTTCTGGTAGCAGGCATTGGGGAGGGAAAGGGATCAGGCAGGTTACAAGTTACACAGCTAAAAAGCTCAAACCACCTCTCTCAATCTCCCTCTGATTCTCCTTCATCCTCCCATTCCAGAGTTCGGTGGCCAGGATGCTCCTCATGTCCTATGCCATCTCACAGGCCCTGAGCTTGTTCCCTGGGAGTAACCACTGCAGAGACAGGAGCACGCCTTCTGGTCAGCTCTTCTGAATGTGAGAAATGAAAGCCTTTCCAAAGCAATGCTGAGGAAATGTGTTCTTCCTTCCTTCCTTCCTTCCCTCCATTTTTTTTTTTTTTTTTTTTTTTTTAGACAGGGTCTTGCTCTGTTACCAGGGCTGGAGAACAGTGGCACCATCATGGCTCACTGCAGCCTTGACCGTCCAGGCTGAAAGAATCCTCCAACCTCAGCCTCCCAAGTAGCTGGGATTACAAGTGCGCACCACCATGCCTGATTAATCTTTGTATTTTTAGCAGAGATCGGGTTTTGCCATGTTGCCCAAGCTGGTCTTGAACTCTTGGCCCCAAGTGATCCTCCTGCCTTGGCCTCCCAAAGTGCTGGGATTATAGGCATGAGCCACGGCACCCAGACTCCAACCCTTCTTTCTTCCCCTTTTCTTCCTTCCATTCTTCTATCTTTCCTTCTCTCCCACCTTTCCTCCCTTTCTTTTTCCTTTCTTCCATCTTTTATTCTTTCCTTCCTCACTCTCTCCCTCTACTGTTCACTAGACATGTATTGAGCCAGTCAGTCCCTTGCTAGAGATCACAAGACATATAAAGATACATTCTGGATCATGACTTTGCAGTGCTTACAGCCTCGGGGAAAAAAAATAGCAGATGTTGAGTTAAAAATTCAACCAGCCTGTGAGGGGCCACTAGCTTCACAGAGGCAAAGAACCTCAAAGCATGATTCCATTTCCACAGATGGGGCTGCAGGAGAATATTCTGAGCCCAGCACAGAGGCCCAGATACACTGTGTTCTTCTGGGAGCCCAAATCCAGCCGAGAGCCCTGGGTGGGAGGGGCTACAGTTCAGTGGAGGTTTCCTCTGCCTTTAAAATAGTTCTGGGATGTGATTTTTGCCTTGAGTTACTAAGCTAAAAACACAAGCCAGAAACACCTATTTTGCTCAGAATAGCCCAGTCTTTCCTTACTCCAGGTTCCCAGAAGCTGCCTTGGGTGCCTCTGCCCCACACAAACTCCCAGCGCTGCCCACCTTGGTGACTGACGATGTGGGCAGAGGGGAGCAGAGCAGGAAGCAGCAGCTTGGTTTCTCTGCCTGGCCCCTCTGTGCCCCTTTGTTTGTTTTGTTTTTTGAGACAGAGTCTCACTCTGTCACGCAGGCTGGAGTACAGTAGTAGTACAATCTCGACTCACTGCAACCTTCGCCTCCTGAGTTCAAGTGATTCTCCTGCCTCAGCCTCCGGAGTAGCTGGGATTACAGGCCTGTGCCACCACGCCCAGCTAATTTTTGTATTTTTAGTAGAGACAGGGTTTCACCACGTTGGCCAGGCTGGTCCCGAACTCTTGATCTCAAGTGATCTGCCCGCCTTGGCCTCCCAAAGTGCTGGGATTACAGGCGCGAGCCACCGCACCAGGCCAGTGCCCTTTTGAATTATAGTTTTTCCCAGATCCTGATGCCATCCATTCCTGCTCAGCCTCTACCCTCTACTCATTCATGGTTCCTGCTTTTTGAGTACTAGAGACTTTTTATATACTTTTTAACTTATCTTCAATTATTGTGCTATTTACAGACGGGAAAACTGAAGATCAGAGAGGTTGTATAACTTGCCTAAGGTCATAAAGCTACTTAATGATGGAAATTTAAAACTGAGTCTGTCTGACTCTGTAGTACAGTTCTCACCGCTTGGTCCCTAGATCAGCAGTATCAGCACCTCCTGGGAACTCATCAGACACCTAATGATTCAAAAATGTGGCGGTCAGGTGGAGCCATCTGTGTCCTGGCAAGCCTCAAGGTGATTCTACTGGACACTGCCAACCGAGAACCACTGTTCAGCACGTTCCCTTAACCTCCACGTCATGCTGGGTCTCCAACTTCCTGCTCTCCAAATGCAAAACTCACCATGGGGAATCATCCAGAAACAGAGATGGTTTTCACTTCTCCCTGCAGATGCTCCCAGGGAGTTAAAGGTGACTCTTCACTCCAGACTCTAAATTTGACCCCCTTTCAGGCGGCCACCCCAGGTTCACTTTCACACCAATCAGCCAACTGTTTTGAGTAGACAACTCCTTTCCCACCCTGTAAGGAATTCCAGGACGCCGTCTATGAAGAGGGAAATCATAGCTTGGCTATTTGTTCAGGACAACCCTACCCTCTCCCAGACCAGCAGCTCATCGAGACACCACCCCTTGAGATACCACTTGACTAGAGCCACCAGTTGACATTTATTAATCAAGTACTATGTCAGGTCCTTTGAGATGCACTATCTCAATTAATCCTTCCAACAACCCAAGAGGTAGACACGATTATTAGCCCATTTCAAAAATGAGGAAACTGAGGTACAGAAAGAACAAGCAATGTGCCTAACTTCACTAGTTAATGCATTGCTGAGATGAGACTTAAACTCAGTTTGTCTTGAGAACCTGTGCTCTTATACACTGTGCCTTATTGCCTGGTATGGGCCTTTGTGGAACAAGTCTTCTCTCTGGCTACACTCCAGGCCCACTCTGTGTTCCAGCTTAAGAGTCCTCTTTGCAGCCATGTGAGCCCATTGTCTTGCTCTCCCTAATCCTCTAGGGCCCCTCTGCCCAGCTTTCTTCCACCTCCTCCCAACCTGGGCCAGCTCCCTCTGAAGCTGTTTCCTGCTAGCTGGGTTCTCACCTCCCAGACACTTTTCCTTCCTTCAGACCAGCTCCGTCTCCTCTAAGTGCTGCTCAGCATGGAATAAATTCTATCTTTTTCCAGTTCCCAATTTCTAAGGCAGTTTTTTTTTAATTTAAATCTTACCGTCTCTGCTTTGACCAGACACTTGGTACAACTTCAAACATTGTCGCCTGTGGTTTGGCTGCCTAACAAGGAGCTCTTGGCCCGCTTCGAAGCCAGCCTTCCTGAAGCCTGCCCTCACATTTAGCGCCCTTAATATAGACTCTGTCTACCACAGATCAGCATGTACTGAGAAGATAGATCGGAATCAGGGAGGAGGCTATTTCATTGCCTGGTGGTGGAACCAATACTGAGTCTGGTGATACAAACTGAAAAATTCAAAAATGAGGAAGGCAAGGTGAGGAGTGAAGGCAGCTTCTCAGATTTGGCTCGTGAGCTGGTAATAAGGCCTCTCCAGCAAGAGTCTTGCAGAAGCCTCCTGGAGGGTCCCTTCCGCCCGCAGTGATTGGGGCATAGGCTGGCTCAACCATAAAGGCAAACAGGAAACTCTGCCAGCAAACAAAAGGAAAGAGGAAGCTCTCAGATTCCTGTTCCAAGCGGCCTTCTGGGAAGGACTTTATCTTGGGGGAAAATTGTGCTGAAGGAAATTTGACCTGAAGTTGCAAGTTTCCTTTGTTAAGAAAAGCAAATAACATGAAAAGGGAGAAAAGCAACAAGATGAAAGACTGGTCATCGCAGATGCAGATCTTATCTCTGTGGTCATAGAAACTGGAAGAACCTAGAACCCTGGGGAGGTGGGAGTGGCAGGCCGGGGAGTGACATGAGCAGAAAGGACAGACAAAATGAGGCTGAATTCCCGCAAGGGCAGCGAGGGTGCTGGCTGACCTGAGAAGAACAGGACAAAGCAAGGCTTCCCAGGGCAGGTTAGGGTCCCTCAGTATCAGGATGCAGTGTTTATAATCTCATGGGCCATGGAGAGTTCTGTGCTCTAAGCATCTGGGAAATGAGATAATCAAAGCAGATAAGTAATACCGGTCAACTTTTTTTTAAAACAGCCAACATTTTAAAACACATATTAAAATCTTCTTGAGCCCTTTGCACATATTAATGAATCTAAACCTCATAACAACCCCATGAAATACATAACAAGTGTTATCCCTTCCCTTCAGAGGGGCACAGAAAGGTTAAGCACCTTGTTCAAGGTCACACAGTTCATAAGGCTCAGAGGCAGGATTTAAACACAGGCCATCTGATACCAGTGTCCCTCTTCCTAATCACCATACCTGACTACAAAGCAGTCTATAAAATTAATGAAGTGGGATATGGTTTGGATGCTTGTTCCCTCCAAATCTCATGTTGAAATGTGACTTCCATTGGTGGAGGTGGGGCCTGGTGGTAAGGACGGATCTCCCATGAATGGCCTGGTGCCCTCCTCGTGGTAATGAGTTCTTGCTCTGAGGTCATAGGCATTCTGGTTGTTTCAAAGAGTGTGGCACCTCCTCGTTCCCTCTAGCTCTTTCTCTCGCCATGCGATGCACTGGCTCCTCCTTCACCTTTCACCATAATCAATAGCTTCCTGAGGCCTCGCCAGAAGCAGATGCAGGCACTGTGCTTCTTGTATGACCTGCAGGACTGTGAGCCAAAATAAAACCTCTTTTCCTTATAAATCCCCCAGTCTCTGGTATTCCTTTACAGCAATGCAAAAACAGACTAACACATGTATCTTCTTCTCTCTGTTCTTTAAGAATTTTGGGCTGGGCACAGTGGCTCATACCTGTAATCCCAGCACTTTGGGAGGCTGAGGCAGACAGATCACAAGGTCAGGAGTTGGAGACCAGCCTGACCAACATGGTGAAACCCTGTCTCTACTAAAAATACAAAAATTAGACAGACATTGTGGCACACGCCTGTCGTCCCAGCTACTCAGGAGGCTGAGGCAGGAGAATCACTTGAACTCAGGAGGCGGAGGTTGCAGTGAGCTGAGATTGGGTCACTGCACTCCAGCCAAGGCAACACAGTGAGACTCCTTTAAAAAAAAAAATTGGCAACTCTTGGGATGGTAATAGAGGACAGCAAAAAGAAACCTGGGTTAGTATCCTAACTCTATGACTGAAGAGGGGGATCTGGACCTTGAAACTCATAGGGTGATTATAAGTAATGAGATAATACGTGTCTCTGGCACATAGTAGATGCTCAGCAAATCGTGACACTAGCTCGTATTCACTGATGTTTATCAAGGGCTAAGTATGATGTGCTAGGCCCTAGATATAAATCTCCTGAATTGAATTCAACCAGACTAGATCGATTTTACACTCCTGCTTCATTTCAGGGCATGAGGAATGCTGAGAGTCAGACTCTTGGGGAAGTTCTCAAAACCTCAACTCGATTTGTGTAGTACTTGTGCACAATTCAGATGAGGTGCTCATGTTTTCACTTAGTCATATTTTAATAAATGAAATACATTCCTTAGGTTACAATCCTAAAGCAACTTTCTCTCTTTCTTCTGTTTTTCCTTCACACCCTCTCTTTAAGCAGGTTCTTTCTCTGCCCCTAGATGAGATCTCAGACAGGGCTATTGGTGGCTTTCTGATTCACTCCCAGAAACACGGGTCATTTTCAGTCACAAGCACAACCTTATTTTAGTCTTTTAAGTATCCAGGCTATGGTAATAATACAAACCCTGAGCTCTTATTTAAATTGGAGAGTCTCCCCTCTTACAGTAGGGCAAGCCTGCAGACGATGATTGTTTGCCAGTAGCCAGGCAGGGTTGCATGGCCAGCGTTCTCCCCATCTCCCCCACTGACCCTCCTCCCACACTCCCCAGCTGCCTCTTCTGAGCCATTCAGAATCAGACTCAGGGTAGTGGGGATTAGAGGAAAAGAGCAGCAGTCTTACGTGACGGGGATGCTCAGGACCTGTGCTGGTGCCCGCTGAGCCTGGCAGACATGCAAAGCTGACCCTTTTGTGAAAGGCACTGCAGGTTGTTATGGGAACCTCCAACTCAGGTACCCTAACACAAATGTGACTGCACGTCCGCTTTGCAGGGACCGTTCCAATCCAAGCCTGTTGCCTCAGCTATCCATTAGTAGCATCTCTTTTCTTTCCCAGAAGTATCTCCATTTAGGTGATGAGTTATATAGCATCCCTCTTAAAACAGATGAGGCTTCTCTGGAGGCACAAAGTTCAGCTTCCCAAAGAGATCTACTCCCTCTGGTCACTGCATCTGTCCAGGGGCATCTATGGACAGAGTCCCTTCAGAAAGGCTCCAGGCTGGCTGCCTCCCGCACGGCTCTGTCTATATCCATGGAAAATAGATGCCTTTCCTCACCATTGTCTAGGAAACTGCAGCTCGCACCTACTGCAACTCATTCTCCCTCCGTCTCTTTTTCCAGTTCTTCCCACTCAGGCCTACCTGACTGTTACTTCTCAGTCATATTACTCCTACTCCCAGTAGAATATGGAAGCCCCCTAAAGCCCCTCTCATTTGGCTTACAGCGAGGGGAACTTCCCTCACTCCCCTCTAACACCTGCCTCCAAAGGAATTCACACTCTTGGCTCATTCTTTTAAAAATAGGGTCTCTTGCTCTGTCACCCAGGCTGGAATGCAGTGGCACAATCATAGCTCATTGCGGCCCCAACCTCCTGAGCTCAAGCAGACCTCTCACCTCAGCCTCCCAAGTAGCTGGGACTAATTTTTTATTTGTGAAGACAAGGATCTCACTGTGTTGCCCTGGCTGGTCTGGAACTCCTAGGTGCAGGTGATCCTCCCACCTTAGCCTCCCAAAATGCTGGGATTACAGGCGTGAGTCACCACACCCAGCCTCAACTCTCTTTAAAGGTTGAAGAAGGGTGACTATTCATCTTAGCAGGCCTGGTTTTACCATTTCTTAGCATGTAATGAATAACAGTTCAACTTCATATTCTTTATTATGTGGTGTCCCTTAATACCTATTGTAATATTTTCTGAGTTTAAGGATTTTGCCCATCTCCAAAACAACAGAAAGAATTGAATTTAACATCTAATTATGTATGATTTAATAAAAAAGAAGGGGGAAAAACCCTCCCGGTCTACTAAATCCTGAAAGGAAGATGATTCCTGTCTCAGTGCGTGACCCAAAGCCACAGCAGATTCCAGAAATGCAATGTCAACCATGCAGGAAAATAGCTGAGCAAGTGCAGCCTTAGCCAAAATTTTCCTCACTGTAAAGAGGGGACAGATGCCACTGTAAAAAGGGGCCAGAAAACCGACCGGGGCTGCCTCAGTCCATTGTCTTGCATTTCTTCTTGAAGATGCCGATGGATGTGGCATCTGAAAGTCTGATTCAGGTTTGTGGCACTCATACCCTGGGAAAAAAAGGTCTGTGCGTCTTTCAGCTCAGCTTTGAACATGTAAACAAAAAGTCTACCCTAGTATTGCCCCCTCTAAATGGGAACACCTGGCCACCTAGCTAACTAAGGTTGCACAGAACCATCAGCCTTGCTGGTTGCAGTTCTCAGCTTTTATCCAATCCAAAAGGTAGAGAAGGAAGATTCTCTTCTCTGTCTCTCAGGGGATTCATGACGGTATCCTTCAAAGCTGAAGGGCAGAAAGCCAAGAATGTAGCCATGCAGAGGAATCACTGTGCTCACCTCCATTTTTCCTACGGGTACCTCGAGAAGACTGCTGGGCATTCGCAAGCCACAGGTTGGCTCAGTAGCTTAGCCAGCTACAATCTGTGAGGCTTGACATTTAGTTCCATGTCCTGCTCACTACACAACTCAAGCTCTGTGGAGTACCGCGTCCGCAGAAACAAAGAAAAGCTTTTTAGAGGAATCGCACCTTTTCCCACAAGTGGTGTTTTCATAGGAGCTTTTTGCTTTTTTTCCCACCAGCCAGGTAAAGCAAGCAGTTGAACTAACTTGTTCTCAGATCAATGAGTCCATTGTGTGCTTCAGGGAGCAAAAGGGCGTTTTGTTGTTGTTGCTTTTTTTCCCTCTTTCGGTGTTGGTTTGGAGCAGAAATTAAACTTGGCCATGGGCTAAGAGGGAAAAGACCCGAAGAGACAATTCTTTCTTTGGTTGGGATTTAGATTTCTGTAAAAATCCATAGGCTTATAAGTGAAATTCTTACTAAATACGTACTTACTTATACACATGTCCTCTTTCAAACATCCCTCCACCCTGCTCCCTTCCTCCTCCAGTATACTCCAGCTACACTCCAGGACACTCGGACAACTTTTATTAAGGGGCTGAACTATTTGTGCCTGACATTGCTTGAGTATCTTGTCAGGAAAACAGATGCAAAGCCCTGAGGTACTATCTCAAATACTGGCAAAGAAAGGGAGATTCAAAAGTTCATGCTTACCATGGACAAAGTTTCAGATCAAAATTCTACAATGCCCTAATCTACTTCCAAATTGGGGAAAGGAGTGGCACCATCCATTTCCCTGTTTTTCTTCTGCTCACAGGTGATTGCGACAGAGTCTGTTCTCAGTTCTGAGCTAGTTTAACTGTAACTGGAGCCAAAACGGTTCAATAGGAAAGAACTAGTTTTTTTCGGCAAATGATCCTGGAACAACTAGATCTCCACAGGCAAAAGAATGGAGTTGGCGCCTGTGTCCGTCAGCTCGGGCTGCCATCACAAAATCCCATAGACTCTGGGGCTTAAGGCATAGGCGTTTATTTTCTAACAGTTCTGGAGGCTGGAAGTCCAAGATCAGGGTGCCAGCACTGTGGGGTTCCCAGCTTGCAGATGGCCACCTTCTCACTATGCGCACACATGGCAGGGAGGGAGGAAGAGACAGAGGCAGAGAAAGAGAGAAAGATCTTCCCCTTCGAACGATGCCACAGTCCTATTTGAATAGGGCCCCACTCTTGGGTCCTCATTTAGCTTTAATTTATCCTAAAGACCCTATCTCCTGATACAGGCACACTAGGAGTTGCTAGGGCTTCAACGTGTGAATTTTGGGGAGATAAATTCAGTCCATAGCTGTCTCATCCTCACACTACACACAAAAACTAACTCAAAATAGATCAGAGACCTAACTGTAAGAGCAAAAACTGTAACACTTTTAGAAGAAAATACAGGAGTAAATTTTCATGACCTTGGGTTAGACATAGCCTTCTTAGAAATGACACCAAAAGTACAAATGAGAAAAAGGGAAAAATAGATAAATCAGACTTCTAATTAAAAACAACTGTTCTTTAACAGGACACCATCAAGAAAGTGAAAAGATATCTTGCACAATGAGAGAGAATATTCGCAAATCATATACCTGATAAGGGACTTGTATCTGGAATATATAAAGAACTCTTACAACTCAATAATAAAGAGACAAATAATTAAAACATAGGGAAAGAATCTGCATAGACTTTTCTCCAAAAAATATATTAAAATGGCCAGTAAACACGAAAATGATGAAATAATGTTCATCATTATTAACTACTGGAAAAATGTAACTCAAACCACAATGAGCTATCATTTCACACCCACTAGACAACTATAATCAGAAAGAAAGATAATAACAAATGTTGGTAAAAATGTGGAGAAATTCAAATCTTCAACATGCCGCTAGCAGAATATGAAACAGTACAGCCACTTTGGAAAACAGTCTAGTAATTTTTTTTTTTTTGAGACAGAGTTTTGCTGTTGTTGCCCAGGCTGGAGTGCAACGGCGTGATCTCAGCTCACAGCAACCTCCACCTCCCAGGTCAAGCAATTCTCTCGCCTCAGCCTCCTGAGTAGCTGGAATTACACCCAGCTAATTTTTGTATTTTTAGTAGAGACAGGGTTTCACCATGTTGGCCAGGCTGGTCTGAAACTTCTGACCTCAGATGATCCACCCGCGTGGGCCTCCCAAAGTGCTGGGATTACAGGTGTGACCTACCGTGCCTGGCCAGCAATTTCTTAAAAGGTTAAACCTAAAGTTATCATAGGAACCAGCAATTCCACTCCTGGGTATACACTCAGGAGAAATGAAAACACATATCCACACAAAAACTTCTATACGATCTTTATAGCAGCATTATTCATAAGTGCCAAAGACTAAAAGCCATCCAAATGTCTCTCAACTGATGAACAGACAAATAAAATGGTAAATCTATACAATAGAATATGATTTGGCCATAAAAGGGAATGAAATACTGATATGTGCTACAACAAAGATGAACCTAGAAAACACTATGCTAAGTCAAAGAAGCCAGTCACAAAAGCTACATATTGTATGGCTTGATTTCTATGATGTCAGAGTAGGCAAAGCTATAGAGACAAGAAAGCAGATGAGCAGGTTGACTTGCATAGAAACAGGGAGCCACTGCTAATGGGCAGAGGATATCTTTGGGGGGTGATGAAAATGTCCTAAAAGTGATTGTCATGAAGGCTACACGGCTCTGGGAAAATACTAATAGCCACTGTGTTGTACATTTTAAATGGGTGAGTTGATGGTAGGTGAATTATATCTCACCAATGTTGATAGATGTGTGTATGCATATATAACAACTGAAAAATGACATTCTCCGAGATATGAAACAGAAGCAAAATTAAGAGAAAATGTTGGGAGTTAGACTCAGCATTTGGGCTTTCGTTCACTTGAGAGAAAGCATCAAAGTGTCTGAAAGCTAGAAAAATTGAATTGGGGGAAAATATACTCAGGAAAGCCAAGCTGGAGTATAGATTGTGTTAAGCTGAACAAAATAATAAGGCACTATCTTGTTGAAAGGGGAAAGAGCACTAGCCTATGACTTTTATCATGCTTAGAATGCTTCCTGATAGGAAGGAAATGGAACCCACACAGACCAGCCACATCTCTTTCCCTGGAAGTGACCCCATCTCAGATATGTGACCCCATCTCGGATATGTGAATAACACAACTCTTCCTCCAATTATAAAATAACATACTTAAGATACTATAAAAATGCAGAGAATGAGGGGGAAATCATTTAATCTTGCCAGGCAAAGATAAGCACTAAAATTGACAGAGGTCCCTCCTAGGCACATTGTCCCATATATTCAAGCTCATGCGATACATACAATTTTGTATCTCTATTTTACACTTACAATCAACATTTTTCATTATGATTTCAAACTCTCATAAATATTACTTTCAAACGGAAGAGTAAACCATAATTTATTTAAGTATCTACCTAACACAGGGCTTTTATCTTTCCAATCTTTCACTTTTTAAAAAATATTGCAAAGTAAATTTGGAGCATAGAGGCCAGGCACCGTGGCTCATGCCTGTAATCCCTGCACTTTGGGAGGCCAAGGCAGGCAGATGGCTTGAGCTCATGAGTTTGAGAACAGCCTGGGCAACATGGCGAGACCCTGTCTCTACTAAATATAGAAAAAAAGTCATGCGTGCAGTGTTGCAAAAACTGCACTGGTCCCAGCTACTTGGGAGGATAAGGTGAGAGGATCACTTCAGCCTGGGAAGTAGAGGTTGCAGTGAGTCGAGATCATCCCACTGCACTCCAGCCTCTGTGACAGAGCAAGACCCTGTCTCAAAAAAAAAAGAGAAAATTTTGAGCACAGATTTTATTATCAGATTCAATTATTTCTTTAACATATAAATAATTTTATAGTAAAAGTTATGAAACTGTTTAATGATCTTCATAGTGCTAATCAAAAATGTTATATTAAATTGATGCAAAAGTGATTACAGCTTTTACCAGTATGGTAATTGCTTTTGGACCAACCTAATACTAACTTACATATTAACAGCAGTATGTGAGGCACCCATTTACTGTCAAACATAAAGATTCCTGTTTTCCTTCTAGAAAGAACCCTAAGGAAAGAATTCTCACTACAGCATTAAGATAGCAAAAACTGAAGGAAAAATAAATAGCCATCAATAATGGAAAAGTAAAATAGATCCTGGTGGATTATTTTTCAGCGATTAAAGATAAGCGATTTCAAAGAATATGAAGAAAAAAGACTTTCAGCCTAAGCAATGTAGTAAGACCTCATCTCTACAAAAAATAAAAATTGAAAATTGTCCAGGTGTGATGGCAGACACCTGTAGTCCCAGCTACTCGGGAGGCTCCTGGGAGGATCACTTGAACTTGGGAGGTCGAGGCCACAGTGAGCTATGATCGTGCCACAGCATTCCAGCCTGGGTGACATGGGCTGAAGAGAAAAAAAAATTCCACAAATTCTCAAATGAAATGACTCATACACCAAACACTAAATTCTTTGTGAGCTCAGATTATAGAAAAACACACCAGCAGTGATTAAGTCTAGGTTGTGGGATCATGAGTGATTTTGTTTACTTATTCATACTTTTCTTTATATTCCAGTCTACCTATACTGACAACTTATTACTTTCATAGTTTTTTTAAAGTCATTGATTTTTAAAATTAGCCCATAAGTAAATTTGCTTTCAGAGACTATCCTGCATAGAAAAGATGGAAGGAGGAAATCCACAGGTGCAACTGAAAGGTTATCAGGGTCCACGTGCAGTGGCTCATGCCTGTAATCCCAGCACTTTGGGAGGCCGAGGTGGGTGGATCACCTGGGGTCAGGAGTTCAAGACCAGCCTGGCCAACATGGTGAAACCCCATCTTTACTGAAAATACAAAAATTAGCTGGGCATAATGATGCATGCCTGTAATCCCAGCTACGTGGGAGGCTGAGCCAGGAGAATCACTTGAACCCAGGAAGCAGAGGTTGCAGTGAGCTAAGATCATGCCACTGGACTCCATCCTGGGTGATAGAGCAAGGCTCCATCAAAAAAGGAAGGGAAGAAGGAAAGGAAAGGAGAAATGAAAGGAGAAAGGAAAGGAGAAAAGAGCGGGGAGGGAGGGAGCGAGAGGCCATGGTGAATGTGGAGTCTTGCAGCTCTGGCTCTAGCTCCATCCATCCTGCCCTCCGGGTGTGCTTTGTGTCAAGGCCTTGACTGGACCTCGTTCTTCATTGTTATAGGGAAATGGCAGGCTACCTCTATGCACTAATGATCCTGAGCCCATGTTCCTCAGGAGTGCCATCCCAGGGCTGGGCTGCAGCCATCTAATGTGCATTAACAGTTGATGCACATGAGGCAAGCATCCAAGAAAGGATTCTACGTTTCCTGCCAAGCACAGAAGGAGAAGGTGAATCTGGATAATGCTTGCACTTGGGAAGCTAAACACAGTTTCAGCTTCAAGGAAACCCCCAGATTGCAAAATTCTTGGACAGAAAGCAAAATACGGCTAATATTTCTGCCACTATTTCTGTGAGTTTTCTACCACCATTCTCCACCATGACCTCTGACCTGTCTAGCACCCTGCTGCATTTCACACGAGCAAAGCTAACATGGGAGGAAAGGGAGTATATGGAAAAATAAAGTCACATTGACAGAGAACCCAGAGTCAGCAGAACAGTCTCGACTCTTCTCATCATGGATTTTTTTCAAGCCTCTACCATCACATCCACCAGTATTCTTTTTGGCCAAACCCAAGGTTAAGGGGCAAGAGGTATTCTCCTCCCCATAAAGTCACAGCAAGGGTGTTGATGAATAATTCTTTTTGAATGCTGTGACGTACTGAGAATAGTAATTCTATTTCCCACGGTGATGGTTAAATGTCCACTGGGTAAATCTTGACCAGTTCCTCTTCTGACTACTTCTGGTTTTCTCCTTTGGCTTCCCACACCACATGCGCAACCTTTGCAGGTGAGCCAGAATGCCAAGAGGTCACCATTATAAGCCTAAATGAAGAAAGAACAACTTTTCTTTTTGGAAAGTTCCTCCCAATCTGCCATGTGTCAAGACATCACCATTATTTGGAAGGGGACACGATTCTACAAAATAACTGAGTATAAATAACCTAGAGGCAAAAAGGGAGGAGAGGAAAGAGAGGCAGCAGTTTGAACTATACGTCAAGTTTAAAGTCATTTCAACCAAAATATACCAAGCAAAGGATGTCCTCCAGGCTCTCGTTTTCTTATTTTTACTATTTTATCACAGAAGCAATAAATGCCTATTGTGAGGAGGAAAATCAATCTAGTGTGTAGAAAACACAGCCATCTAAAACCCCATCATCCCTAATTAGCTGTCGTTCAAATCCTTTATACATGGGCAACTATAGGGCACTGGAAATGAAGGTGCTGCCACCTAAACAAGTCATGAAAATTTTGAGACTCGGAGTCTAGGCCATTTGAACACCAGAAATTCTTTTTTTTTTTTAATTGCATTGTAGGTTTTGGGGTACATGTGAAGAACATATAAGATTGTTGCATAGGTACACACATGGCAGTGTGACTTGCTGCCTTCCTCCCCATCACCTATATCTGGCATTTCTCCCCATGCTATCTCTCCCCAGGTCCCCACCCCCTGCTGTCCCTCCCCTAGATCCCCCCTGAAGACCCCAGTGTGTGATGCTCCCCTCACTGTGTCCATGTGTTCTCATTGTTCAACACCTGAACAACATAAATTCTTGTTCTCATTTCTCAACTACAAATGCCTAGATGAGTTCTCTCTTACAGATTTTTGTCAAATCTACACTATATGTAATCTATTTATTTATTTGCAAAAATGGGGTCATCTCTTACATACTGGTTTTCACATTAGAACAATTTTCCTTATCAACAAAAGATATGCCTATATCATCATTTAAAATTCTGCCTTCTATTTCATTTATAAATTACCATAAATTACTTAACCAACACCCCATTGATGGAAGTTTAGGTTATTTCCAGTTTTTCAGAATTACTTTCTGCATGCATAATAACTCACGTCACTTCATATACAAACTGAGGCATTTATTTTCATTTTCAGATCTAAGAAATCTAAGCAGTGCCTTATTGACAATAAATAGAACCACCCTTGTGGTGTTAAAATGTGGGCAGTAAGAAAGGAAATAGTGTGGTTGGGTGGAGATTAGTCATTTTTGAAAGAGCATGTATGTACATTTTGCATGTTGATGACAAGTCACTCAAAATTTTAAAGAACCCAGCTTAAGTTTTGAATCAGCCTTAAGCACTCCGAACTTCAGATGCTCATCTCAGCCTCTTAAGTCTGCCAACCAAGCTGGAGACAAAACAAGATCTGGCTCCCTGGTGGCCGCCTGGGAATCCTGCCCTTGGCATCATTTCTGGAAGGGCAAAAGAACCCTATGGACTCTTGTATTACTAGGATAGAAATGCCACCCGGCTCCTCAGCCCATCTCCATCACCGTGGTGGGGAGTCGAGGAGGGCCTAGGCATGATCAGAATGGGTCAGGAATAGCTCAGAGTCAGTGTCAAGCTGGCTGACTATAAACTAAGCCAGGCTTTCAAGGGAAGGCTTTTGAAGGAAATAAGCCAACAAAACAGCATCAGAAACTGAGGAACGATTCCTTCTCCAACTCTACTCCCCAAGGGATATCAAGGTCACACAGGATAGAGCAGTTGTTGAAATTATTACTGCTATGGAACAGAGCTGTTCTGGCACCAGAAGAAGTTACTCTCCTCTGTCAGCTCTCTTTTCCTTTCCCTTGCATTTGCAGTCCTTCCCATAGTAAATAAATCAAGATGGTCTAGCAAAGAATAAGCTGACCCAAAAGACAATAGTGCCATTCAGAAACAAGAAAGTCCAATTCTCCCATATATACAACCTCTATCAATCCTCTCTGACCTTCTGACTTCATAATTTAAGTCAGATAATAGAAGCATGGAATGCTAAAGTCTAGGAGGACCATGGAGATTGTGTCAATATCTTCATCCTTCAGTGAGCAGATGGAGGCCTCAGAGAGGATAAGCAGCCTGCCCATGGCCCCACAGAACTGATGGCAGAGCCCAAGACTCTTGGCCCCCAACCACGCTGTCCAGACTTCAAAAGCTGATCCTCTTGTCAGCGCTTCACACTGCTAATAGCCTTTTTGCCTGAATGTCTCTCAGGGATGTCATGAAGACAAATTACTGTCTAGCTGTATGGTTCTTTCTTTAGTCCTCTGGATAAACTTGCTGTATGTTATTGTACCTGGCAGGCCCTCATGAAAACTAAAGCTGGGAAGAAATGAAGGCACTCAACTTGGTTAAAGCCATTGACAGAACACTCATCCCTCATTCTTTGCTCTCTAGACAACCTAGCAGGTAAATGTGAGGCATTAGAGAGAGTTAAGCCTTCTACATCAGCTAAGCTAAAAGAACAGTTTATTTCATACCCCTAAACTTCATAGGAATAGAACACAAGCTACAAGGCAGCAAGAACAAAGGAACAGACTAGATACATTTACTTTTCAGAAATTTTAAGCCGTGGAAGAACAACAAAAAAAAAATTCTTCAAAGAAAATTTAGGGGCAGGGGATTGAAATACATGCAAAGCTTATTTTTAGTGCCCTTTACAGATATAAAGTCATGCTGTTCGTTTAGGAACAAAAAAATGCATTATGTATAACTTGTTTCACTCATAAAATTACCATGTTTTGTATATTGATATATTTAGACATTGGGAGATCTGAAAAAAGCATTTTTGTGATTTCTTTCCTGGTTATTTTCTTGAGCAAAAGGGAGTTTAAAAAAAAAAAAGTCCTCAGTGGAAAAACTTTTCAGAGTTTTGAGAAAATTTACAGATTTTAGAGGATTTTTACTTTTCCCAAAATGACTGTTTAAGTCTTCACATTCTCAAGTCATTGAACTCTAGTGTGTTCAACCAATGTCCTCTACCTGTCAAGAGATCAGCACATCTGGGTTTAGTCATGGTGACCTATTGTAGAACTTTCAAAAGTCCACTGTAGAAGTCCCACAAATTTGAAATTCACTTTGCCCTCCAAGGCAGATCTCTTCTGTTCTTCCCACTGTAGCACTACTTAAAACCCATTTCTAGAAATGGACCAGGACAGACCATAAGTCATTTAGTTTAGACCCTACATGAACACAAATCCTGTCTGTATGTGGTCTACAGGTAGTCAACTATCCCTTGCTTCTCCACAGTCAATGGTCTAAGGCCTAGTTATCATGCTTTACCATACACATTTATGAATGTGTGATGATCTGATCAATTTCTGTCTTCCTCACTAGACTGCAGTTGCCATCAGGGCAAGAACCAAACCTTCTCTGCTGACTATTTTGTCCTGAATGCCTATCAGCAATGGGAACAGAGCAGTAAATCTACGCTCATACCTTCTGAGACAGCTCTTTATATTAGAATTTCTCTCTGTGTATTCAACTTACATTACTTTCCCTATAACTTCTATGTACTGGCTGGATTCTGCCCTTCCGGTTCATCTTGCTCTTTTACAAGACAGTGCTTCAAATATGTGAAACATCGTCATCCTGTTTCTTCAGCTTCTCCTCTAGGCTAAATATCCTCAGCGGTCCCACATGTGGCATGATTTTTCAGTTCCTTGATTACCTTGGATGCCCTTCTCGGAAGACATCACTGCTCTGGTTCTATAAATCCACACAGCTAACATGGAAGGAGAGCCCCTTCTGGAATGGAAGGTTATTGACATATTAAGCGCTGTCCCCCAGAAATGGTACCAAAGTCTGTGACTAAACCAGAACTCTGTAACGCTCTTCACCAAAAACTGATTGGTGACCAAGTCACCAACCCGATTGTGCTAATCTCTTGACAGGTAGAGGACATTGGCTGAACACATTAGAGTTCAGTGACTTGAGAACTTGAAGACTTAGTCATTTGGGAAAAGTAAAAATCCTCTAAAATCTATAAATTTTCTCAAAATTATGTTAAATATAAATGTCACCTTCTACAGTTACATAAGGCTTTTTAAAAGACACAAGTAACAGAGGGGTGATTGGTGACCAAGACTGCTAGTTGTTCGCTAAAATACATTCTCCCCTTCCTCTATGGCAATAGAACCCCTAATTTTTAGCTGTCTTGTAGCTAAGTGTGGCCATGTGAAAAAGTTCTTGTTAATGGAATGAGTTAGGAGGGTACTAAGCAGACTGTGAGAACCTTTCCTAAGAGGCAGCACACCTGCATCCTTGGCACGGCTGCTCTATATTTCTTCCATTCCTCTCCGTTGATCAGCATCTAAGACCATGAGCCCAAAGTCACACATGCCTGAGCAATAAGGCAGAGAGATTCTGGGTCCCTGATACCAAGGAGTCTCCTAGACCAAGACTTTTTTAAATTTTTTTTTGGTCTGAAAAAGAAAGAAACTGCTATCATGTTCAAACCATTGTTACCTAGGTTTTTGTTTTGTTTTGTTTTTCACAGCCAAAAGTAATCCTGATAGTCTGTTGCTCTGTCTTCAACCTTATTCAAGTAGTTTTGTAACTGAAGTAGCACACGGGGTAATTAAACACAAACCTGCAAGCTGATAACTTTCCCAGTGTCTGCTACCCTGCCAAAGTTGAGGGCGACAAGCTTAGGGTCTGGCATCAGAGAGGGTGTCTGCGGCTCTAGCTGAAAAGAGCTTCCAAGAGCTGACTCCCTGCCCAGTATAAAAAGAAAAAAATACAAAGGAAAAAAGGGAGGTGATGCCACCGTACAAGAGGAAGGCGTAGGTATTATTTTGCAAAAGAGGATATACAATTTTTCTTCTTCTCCGTTCATTACATTTTTGAGATCTAATGGCTAATTTCAAAACTGCTTAATAAGTCAAAAGCACAGCCCTCAGATAGAGTAGGCCAATCCATTGACTCTAGGAAACCTGCAGAGACGCTCACACGGAGGTGAGAGGCAAGAACACCACGTGGCGGAGCATGCCTGATGCCGGAAGTCTGGAAAACTCCCCAAAGACTGGAACTTCAGCTCCCACATGCCATTTCCTGATTTAATAGCAATCATTTGCCATTTCTTGTTAAAATCAAACTTCTGTTACAAAACCTTAGAAATGGTCAAAGTACTAAGAAGAGGTAGGTTGTGGCAGCTCCGTATTTTCAAATATTCCCAGGTATTGTGTTTCTGCTTAGAATGTAGAAAGTTACAAGAGACCATGGTCCTCTCCTAACATTGAGAACAAGCTAAATAAGCTACTAATCATGTTCTAAAACTCATCACAAAGAGCCAAAAACACAAAGAAATGAAAACAAAGTAAATTCCAGAAAGTGATAAACACTTTCTAGGAGACAAGAGGCCTATGGCTGCTTTCATCTCTCACAGAGTGAAGAAGAGAAATCAGCCAGAGACAGAGATAAGGAGAAACCAGCCAAACTTCTAATACACTTTTAATAGAAGTTAATTATTACAAGTAATTATTACAAGTATGAGGCTGGGCACGGTGGCTCACACCTGTAATTCCAGCACCTCAGGAGGCCAAGGCAGGCAGATCACTTGAGCTCAGGAGTTCAAGACTAGCCTGGGCAACATGGTGAAACTCCATCTGTACTAAAATTATAAAAATTAGTCAGACGTGGTGGCAGACACCTGTAGTCTTAGCTACTTGGGAGGCTCAGGTGGGAAGATTTCTTAAGTTTGGGAGGTTGAGGCTATAGTGAGCTAAGATTGCACCATAGCACTCCAGCCTGGGCCACAGAGCCAGACCCTGTCTCAAAAAAAAAAAAAAAAAAAAAAATTTATTAGAAACTTTTTCCTAGAATGCTTCTATCTTAGACCATGACCAATTATTAATTGAATACTAAGGAGCTCCAGCCTCAGAGCAAGTCAGCACCTACCCATCTCTTCTCCAAAGGCCTTCATTAGTGCATGGCACTACTAGACAAAAGGCTGGAGGCAAAGCAAGAGACCTAGGAGAGAGCCACACACCCCTTGAAACCTCTTGAAAAAATACAACTTAAGCAAATAATTTAGTATCGTATTTCATCAAATTCAAGACACTATCGATTATAAGATGCACTATTATTTTTAGGACCACTACGTATAACCAATGTATTAAGGATAGTAATGTGCAACACAGGAATTACTCACACTGGCCTCCTGTACCTAGAAATCTGAGATGTGTTTATTTCTCCTGCCTTAGGTTGCATTGTTTCAAATGCAACAATGCAGTGTCATAATGTCATCTTTCTTTTTTTTTATGTTCTATGACAATGACATTTATTTAACACATTATTTCACATTGTACAAATCCTTAGATTCTCTTTATTCACTGGTCCATTTCTACAATAAATACATCCAAAACACTATATTAAAAAATTATTTACAACATTACCAAATGAGAAGATTGCTTTTGCCCCCACTACTGCTATTCACACACAGTGCTTCCACAGCACAGCACGTCATTAGGAGATCTAAAAATGCTCACCCTGTACTCTAGGCTGCTGAGGAAATGTGAAAACTAATAACATTTATAATGGCATTAGCTCCTTTCAATACAAGAAAACATTTTAGAAACCTTGAACTTCAACTTGCAACACCAAAAGAGCTCAACCATCCTGCTTTCCCCATTGCACTTTATGAAACAGGTTGAGGGTACTAGGAAAAGGGCCACATTATTAAAATTACTAACTGTACAGAAATGGATTTTAAAAAGTCACAGCTCAAAATTGCTCTTTGTAAAAGACACACACATCTACAAGTATCGTCACCGTCCTGGTGGCTTACTTGGATCTTCGCTTGGATTGCACCGCACTGGTTATGTCTTTAGTAGAGATGGAGGCTAAAGCAGGTCGAGAAGATCATTTACGATGCCCATTTTCCACACCTTCAGAAGCCACAGTTGGTTCTTCAGTTCAGGAGTTTCTTTGGCTCAGGGTTGTGGACTTTTCAACTATCTCTTTGGGCTCACTGCTTTGTCCGGAGACTAGAGCAGCGTTTACCTCCAGCTCTGGTCTAGCAACAGAGGCCTGCAGCGCTGTGGATGAAGCTTCCTTTGAGACTAAATTCTGTGACGGGGCTGGTGGCCGGTTTGAAAATTCTGGCAGTTTAGGGCCTGAGTTATCCAAGTTAATTCCTTGTTCTCCAGGCAACGGTGTCCGATCAGCCTCTTCCAGACCAGCTGGGCGAGTATCTGGAGTGTTTAGATCTTGCTGACTATTTTTCTTCTTCCGAGGGAGTTTATTCTTCTTTGGTTTATTTGGGTTGGTATTATTTTGCTTATTGTTTACCCCAAAATGACCTGCAGAGGTGTCATTCTGCAATAAGTTGACCAATAATGGGCTTGTTAGTGTGACATCCTTACTGACTGGGAAGCCTGGATTTTGATCACAGGACATCTGATTTCCAATGGGAGCTCCACTGAAAGGTGCATTGAAAGGCATCCCATGGCCTGAGAAGTGGTTTCCCGAGGCACTGTTTCCCTGCAGGGCCTGCATATGGTTGGGGGAACCATGTTGGTTTGTGGCATGCTAACGCCAGGCATCATCTGAGACAAACTGATACCATTATTTGCTGTAGTAGCAGGATCACCATGCTGCTGAGCCATGTGTGGGCTGGGCCCTGGGAGCCGCAGGACCTGCCCCTGAATCCCCATAACCTGAGATGGACTGTTGTTCACAGGCCCTTGCTGGGGCAGCATCTGTCCTGACATCTGTCCCGTAAACTGCACCATATTTCCTTGCATCTTCAGAGTTGGTCCCCTCATTATCTGTGCTGGTCCTGGCATGACATTGGATTGGTTCTGAGAGTTAAACTGCTGCTTATTCCCCTGCATTTGATTGGTCATGATCTGCTCTATCATTGGGTTCTGTTGGAGCAAAACCTGCCCCTGAGGCCCCATCATTTGGTTATGTGACGCCATCATTTGTGAGCCCTGCTGGGAAAGCATCTGCTTGGGTGGGGTCATCCTTTGAGGCGAGGGTCCAAGATTTTAGCTCAGAGGGTTCACCATCATCTGGCCCTGTGGCATAAGTTGGGCCCTTGAAAGGATCATAGGGTTCTGAGGGTTCAAGGTTCCTTGTTGCTGGACCATCTGGCCCTGGGAGGGCACAATCTCCTGGTGCATGCCCATTAGCCGAGATGGTGGGCCCTGCTGGGGCTGGCCTTGCATGTTGCTGAGCTTCACTTGAGGAACCCCAGAACTACCAGCCTGCTGATTGTTCATGTTGCCATGAATTCCCATAAGGCTGGGCTGCATCATATTTGGTGGCCCGTGGGACACCTGGATCTGGTTTTGAGGAGGACCAGCTTCTTGACCACCTGCATGCTGGACATTTTGATTTGCTTGCAGCTGAGGGGCTCCTGAATTCCCAGGGGTGGTTGCTGTGGTTGAAGGCACCTGATCTTGCATAAAGCTCGGACTGGCCTGTCCTGGTGAGAAGCCAGATAGGAGGTGTTTAGGCATTCCTCCTAGGCCTGGATGTAAACTCTGTGGCCCCTGGTTTCGTGGTTGCTGTTGCATCACCATGAAGTTAGGTGGCACATTTCCCTGTTGAACCATATGATTCTGACCCAGAGAGCTGACAGGCTGCTGAAATCCCTGGGGAAGTGGGTTATTTTGAGATGGCCTTGGTCCCATCTGCTGCTGAGTTTGGTTGACCATTGGGGAGGATGCAGGGTATCCCTGCTGGAAGGAGGAGGGTGAGGAGGCAGGAGACTTGTTGGTGACGTGGGGCTGCTGCAGGGGAGTTGGGACCCTAGAGGGCCCTCCCTGCAAACTCTTCATCTGAGGAGCTGTGAACTGGCCTGGATTGCTCATCTAAGGAAAGTTTGTGTGGGCTTGTGAGGCTTGCTGGCTGCCAAAGGGATATGGAGGGGGAGGGTGGGAAGGCGTCTGTACCGTGGCTAAGGATGGTCTTGCCTGGAGTTACTGTTGCATTGGGCCGGGCAAGGGAGCCTTCTTCCACCCTTGGTTTGCAGTCATTGTGCCCAGAGAACTCTGGGCTGGAGGAGGTTGAAGGGCTCCAGAAGGCAGCTGGTTCCAGCCTGGAAGAACAGGCACCTGAGTTGGGGCAGTAAACTGGGGTCGCATTCCCTGTGGCTGTTGCTGCTGATGTTGCTGTGGGGGTCTTGCCTACAACTGTTGCTGCTGCAGCTGGGGAAAATGAGCTGGGTTCATTTGTCTGTTCACAGAGACAAGCTGCCTTGTGTGGTGTGGGGGAGCTAAAGATCCTGAGGGATGACTTTGTATATGGAGCCCAGGGAGAAGTGGATCCATTGCGTCTGACTGAGAAGCAGGGCGAGGAGTCCTGGGCTGCAGCTCTGGATTGGGGCCTGATGCCATCATGGAAGATGACACATTTCCACCCTGGGGGCATCATAACAGTGGCAGGGTTGTTCATCTTTATTATTCCTGGACCACCTGCCATAGGAAATCCTGCCTCCATCCTAACTGAATTTCCAGTTCCCATGGGTCCATTCATTCTCACATCTTGGCTTCAGTTCTGACCCAAAGCCAGGTTGATAGCACCTTCCCGTTCAATCTGAACGGAGAGAATCCCTAGATCCCGAAGCTGCTGGTTATTGCTCAGAGCAAGGATCCATAGCCGCTCCCGGGGGATATTGAATGTCACACACACATTGTTCCAGGGCTCCACCTTCTGTACTTTTAGCTTGCTGGACTCCGTGTGTAACAAATTGGGTACATTTTTCAATATTACATCTAATTTCCATTTGAAGTCTTTTATCATCTATATTTCCTTTGAAGGCCACAAATATTGTGGAATCCTCCAAAACACTATCACATTTTGTGTCATCATCTTCTAGTCCAGAGTCAAAATCCATCTCTGAGTCTTCCATTGTTGATGTACACAAGGAAGTATAGATGTCTTCTAAGTTTGGAAGGTCACCCAAAACCATGCTGAATATTATTTCAGAAGCATATGCCAAGTGGACAATAAGAAAACCAAAATCTCTTTCTTAATTTTTAACATTTATCCTGGTCATCTTCTGAGTCCAAACAAGCTGGCATTTTTAGGGCTTGGATTTCAAGGTAGCAGCCCAGCAGTCAAATCAAAATTCTGAGCGCGGGCCTTGGAGCGCCGGCCCGGGCCGTGGGTGCCCACCGCCCTCGCCCTCGCGCGTTTCCTCCGTCAGTCCTGGCGTGCGCCAGTCTGTCCCGCCACCCTGCAGGGCCTCACGGAGCCGGCGGGGTGGGGGATGGGCCGGACCAGGCAGGGGAGGGAGGGGGAGGGAGAGAGGGAGGGAGCGCGAGAGGGGGCGGGGCGGACTCCATAATGTCATCTTTCTGAAGACATTTCCGATCGCAGTTAAATTCAACATTTGTACTTCAAATGATGAGCATAACCCAAGTGAAGTGCAGACACTGTGCCAAGCTTTGAAGACACTCACACATAAGCAAACAATGACGGTGCCTGACTGCTGCCTGGCCCACAATGTTTGTGAGACGCCACTGCTGCTAAGGCATTTCCCAAATTCAGAGGCTAATATGGGCCAAAAATGTGCACTCTAGAATCATCACAGTATAAACAATACATTTTCCGCCTGATCGGTACTATCTATGACTCCTCTGTTACTTGTGTGTTTCTAAATGTCTCATGTATCTATAGAAAGGACCTCACCTTTGCATTTTCCTTTCTCTTCTCATCAGTATACCTATTCAGAGTTCTCGCCTTCAGTTGACAAAAGTTCTCGCCTTTTTTAATTGACGTTGTTATTTATCCTGTACATGACAGTCTGATGTACATGTATTCCAAGCTAAGCATGGTGGCTTATGCCTATAATCCCAGTACTTTGGGAGGTTGAGACCGGAATTTGCTTGAGGCCAGGAGTTTGAGACCAGCCTTGGCAACATAATGAGAAGTCATCTCTACAAAAAGTTTAAAAACGTAGCTGGGTGTGTTGGCATGCGCCTGTAGTCCCAGCTACTTGGGATGCTGAGGAGCATTGCAGGAGGATTGCTTGAGCCCAGGAGATCAAGGCTGCAGTGAGCCATGATGGCAGCACTGCACACTCCAGCCTGGGCAACACAGTGAGACCCCCCTCCCCGAAAACAACAACAACAAATCCATCTCCTCATAGTCCTCACATAGTCGTTATTTTTGTAGTGACAATACCTAACGTCTACTCTCTTGGCATCAGAGGTGATGTTTTTCAATAAGGAATGAAGTGTGTGGAACATAGGAGGGATATCCCCAAAATACAAATATTATCTCTGGGTGGTAATCTATGAGTTGTAGGATAATGGTTGATTTTTATTTTCTTCTCTTTATTACCTTTTATAATTTTCTATTAAAAACTATTATTACAAGCAATTTCTAAATGTTTAAAAGAAATAAGCATAATACAGAACATTTTAAAATATCATTTGAAAAAATACAAGGGTAACCAAAATCAAAATATGAATGATAGCTGGGAAAAATATCTACAACATGAAATGACCAACATCCAACTCAATACACTAGAACAGGCAACTCACTGAAGAAGGAATACGAATGGCCAATAAATGTATGAAAAGATGCTCATCCAAATTAAAGCAGCAAAGAGCTGCCATTTTTTTCACTCCTCAGGTTGGCAACAAAACATTGTTTCAATTAAAAACCTGCAGCATTCTGTGCTAGCAAGCATGAGAAGAAGCTAGCGCCCTCACACACTGCTAATGAAATGGGAATTGCTACATTCTGTTTTGGAAATCTGAATGGCAACGGCTACGAAAAACTGAAAAACACATAGCCTTTAACCCAGCAACGCCACCTCTAGGAATTTGTGCTATGAAGATGAAAGCACTATATATTTTTAAGTGAATTTTTAATTTTAGAATAGTTTTAAATTTACAGACAACTTATAAAAATAGTACAGGGAATTTGCATACACCCCACACCCAGTTTTCCCTACAAACATATTAGTATGGTACATTTGTCACAACTAATGAACCAATGTTGATATATTATTAACTAAAGTCCATATTTTGTACAGATGTCCTTAGTTTTCACCTACATCCTTTTACTATTTCAGGATCCCATCCAAGGTACCACATAATATTTTATCATCCTGTCTTCTAAGGCAGCGGTCCCCAACGTTTTTGGCACCAGAAACCAGTTTCGTGGAAGACAATTTTCCCACAGACATGGGGGACAGGCAGAGGAATGAGGTGTCTTCCAGATTAAATCATTCCCCACAGATCATCAGGCATTCGTTAGAGTCTCATAAGGCGCGCCCACAACCAAATCCCTCGCATCCGTAACCATAGCTCACATTAGAGCTTGCTTCCTATGAGAATCTAGTGCCGCCACTGATCTGACATGAGGCAGAGCTCAGGTCACCACACACCTCCTGCTTTGTGGCTGGGGTTCCTAATAGGCCACAGACCAGTACCAGTGGCTTGGGGGTTGGGGCCCCCTGCCTTTTTCTTTTTTTCTCTTTTTTTTTTCTTTTTTTTGAGACAGGGTCTCACTCCGTGGCCCAGGCTGGAGCGCAGCAGTACATTCACAGCTCACTACAGCCTCAACTTCCTTGGCTCAAACAGTCTACTAATCTCGCCCACCCAAAGTGCTGGGATTACAGATGTGGGCCACCATGCCCAGCCAGGAACCCCTGTTCTAAAACTCTTCTACACTGATGGTTTCTCAGACTTTTTTGTTTATCTAGCTGACACATAAAAATTGCACATATTCATGTGGTATGTAGTGATGTCTTGATATATATAATGTATGGTGATCAGATCAGGGTAATTAGCAAATCCATCATCTCAAATATTTATCATTTCTTTGGGCTGGGAACATTGATATCCTCCTCCTATTTGACACTATATCCTCCTATTTGACACTACAGTCATCTTACAGTGGTATACAACACTAGAACGTAATCCCTCTACCTAGCTGTGATTTTGTAACAAATCTCTCCATACCCTCCCCTTGGCCTTATCCTTCCCAGCCTCTAGCACTCTGTCTTCTACTTTTCACTACTACAAGATCAATTTATTTTAGCTTCCATGTAAGACTGAGAAATTCAGTGTTTAACTCTGTTCCTGGCATATTTCCCTTACCATCACGTCCTCCAGTTCCATCCATGTTACCGTGAATGACAGGATTTCATTCTTTTCAATGGCTGAATAGTATTTTACTTGTATATATACACCACATTTTCTTGATCCATTCATCTAGGTTGATGCCATATATTGACTATTGTGAATAGTGCTGCAATAAATATGTGGGTGCAGATGTCTCTTCAATATGATTTCCCTTCCTTTGGATAAATGCCCAGGAGTGGGGATTGATGGATCATACGGCAGTTCTATTTTTAATTCTTTGAGGAACATCCATACTGTTTTCCATAGTAGCCATACCAGTTTACATTCCTACCAGCGGTGTACAGGAGTTCCCTTTTCTCTGCATGCTCGCCAGCATTTGTTATTTTTTTGTCTTTTTGATAATAGCCATCCTAAGTGGGATGAGATGATATCTTACTGTGGTTTTGATTTACGTTTCCCTAGAGATTGGTGATGTTGGGCATTTTTTTCATATATTTCTTGGCATTTGTATGTCTTCTTTTGAGAAATGTCTGTTCAGGTCATTTTCCCATTTTTTTAAATTGAATTCTTTGGTTTTTGCTGTTGAGAGGTTTGAGCTCCTCGTACATTCTGGATATTAATCCCTCATTGGATGAGTAGTTTGCAAAAATTTTGTCCTATCTGTAGGCTGTCCTTTCACTCTGTTGACTGTTTCTGCTGCTGTGAAGAGGCTTTGTAGTTTGATATAATCCCATTTGTTTATTTTTTTGGTTTTGCTGCCTGGAAAGCACTAGTTTTGAATGATATATTTACAAGAATATTTACTGCAGCATTATATCTAGAGATAAAAACTAGAAACTTCTGAAAATCTATTAAATGAAGATTAAATAAATTTGGGGACATCCATACTCTTTAGATTACTCTAAAGCTATTAAAAAGAATGATTTAGCTATTTTGATCTGGAGAGATATCCATAGCAAAATGTTTATGGGAAAAACAAGTCACATAGAACTAAATACAATTTGATCCTAATTTTTAAAAGTGAAATTATATACTTTTATTAGCTTGGGAAAAGTCGTGAAAAGATGCGCAATGGGTCAATTTCATTAGTTATAAGCACAATCTTGGCTCACTGCAACCTCCACCTTCCAGGTTCAAGCGATTCTCCTGCCTCAGCCTCCTGAGTAGCCGTGATTACAGGCGTGTGCCACCACACTTGGCTAATTTTTTTGCATTTTTAGTAGAGACAGGGTTTTACCATTTTAGTCAGGTTGTTCTCAAATTCCTGACCTCAGGTGATTCACTTAGATGAGTTACAGCCAGTAAGTTTCCTTAGGTAGCCTAATGGAACTTTTACTGGGACTTCTGGAAAAGTGAGCCCTGAGGGGGAACCAGGGGTAGAATTGCTGCAGTGATGAGAAACATGCTTCATTTTTTTACTTCTTTCTTCATATTATTTTACTAGTGATAGCGAACATCTGTGTATTCTTTAATTTTGGAAATGTAATTTAATAGAAGATTTTTGTAAACTGAAGGATACATGCTGTGCATCCTATCTTTCTGGAGTGGCACAAACTCAAGATTTGGTGTTCCTCTAGGTGACAGAATGAATTCATCTCCTGCATAGATGAGTTACAGCCAGTAAGTTTCCTTAGGTAGCCTGATTCTTTGCCTGCTCTTTTGATATATGAGCTTTTTTTTTTTTTTTTTTTTTTTTTTATTCACGCCCTGTCACCAAGGCTGGAGTGCAGTGGCACAATCTTGGCACACTGTAACCTCTGCCTCTCAGGTTCAAGTGATTCTCCAGGTTCAAGTGATTCTCCTGCCTCAGCCTCCCAAGTAGCTGGGATTATAGGTGCGCACCACCACACCCAGCTAACTTTTTTGTATTTTTAGTAGAGACAGGGTTTTACCATTTTTTGGCCAGGCTGTTCTCAGACTCCTGATCTCAAGTGATTCGCCCACCTCGGCCTCCCAAAGTGCTGGGATTACAGACGTGAGCCACCATGCCCGGTCATGATATATGAGTATTTTTGTTTTTATTTCTTGAAAAATGTTCCAGTGTAGTCATTCCAGCATGTCGCTAACTAGATAGATACAGCATCTCTGACCAAATTATGCCGTGTCATCATATGTACCCCAATAACTTCAGGAAGGATGTTTTGTGGTTAAGTGAGAAGGGGTTGTCAATCCTTGGCAGGAAGGGGGATCATGTTCCCAAAAGTAAATATATGATGAAGATTTGAAAGCTGTTCCGATGAGATCTCTTTGGTCCCTTAGATTCTAGCCCAGTATCCTTGCTTCCAACAGCCACCACTGCAGTTCAGTTGGGCCGAATAGCTGTACAATTGAGAGGGATTTAAAGTGTCCCCCAAGTTTGCCTCCTGCACTGCTCCATAGTTCTTCTGACGATGCCAACAGCTGCCATGTGCCCATGCCAGCACAGGGGTTCTTTAATGAGAAAGGCCCCTACAGCCGCCACAACCATCCAGTGGGGCTTGGCAATCAAGAACCTAATTAAAAGACAACTCAGCAAGAGAAACTCGAGTTGAAGTTTGCACAGTCTTTACATGAAAACTATGTGACTCTGTTACAACAGCGGTCAAACCTCTCTCAAAACTAGGAGACCCTGGGAGAAAACAGTGACATTCTTCTATTTGTTCTTGTCCCAAGAATAGGAGAGTAAAAAATGACTTTCCTCAGCTTTTCAGTAATTACCAAATCAAGTGGCCTGAAGCTTTCTTATTATCTAACCAGGAAGCAGATCCCTTGCCAGATTCCTAGGTGGTAAAGTCATCGCCAGACACCGTGTTGTGGCTCCTATGCTTTTATCTGGGGACATAGATTGGAAAAGAAAAAAGGCACAAACTTTTGCTGGTCCTGGAATGGTCAGATGCTAAAACTGGGATCTGTGATGAGCTACCAAGCAACCGTTGGAAGGCAAGATCATTTGAACACTAATTATCCTTATGTGCCAGATAGTTAAGGAAGACCCGTGAGCCCATATTCCTCCCCAGGCTTCAACAGCACATATAAAATTGCTGTTTATACCAACCCTCTCTCCCCAGGCAGCTGTCTACTCAAGAGAGGGGCAGGACTTTGGAGTTCAGCAGCTTCCAAAAAATTTTCAGGAAGGAGCCCACCCAGTACATTCTCTTCTACCCACGTGTTCTGAACTTATCACAGACAAGAAAATGGGAGGATCTCAGAGAACAAAAGCCTAAAACTAGTGGCTATTGAGGTTACAGGTAGAGTGGACAATTGACACTTGCCTCCTTAACATACATTCTACCTTCTTCTGCCTACAGCTGCGAATTTTTGTTTCAGGAGTGTATCAGAGCTGTCCAGGAAAACTGAATGGACACACACACACACACACACACACACACAGAGAAAGGGAGAGAGAGTGCAAGGGAGAAAGAGAAAGAGATTTATTATGGGAATTAGCACACATGATTCTGAAGCTGAGAAGTCCCACCATCTGCTGTCTGCAAGCTGGAGAAGCAGGAAAGCCAATGGTAATTCAGTCTGAGGCCAGAGGCCTGAGAACAGTGTGAGGACTGCTGGTGTAACTCCTAGAGTCCAAAGGCCTGAGAACCAGGAGCTCCAGTGTCAAAGGCAAGAGAAAACAGATGTCCCAGCTCAAGGAGAGTGAATTTGCCCTTCCTCTTCCTTTTTGTTTTATTAGAACTCTCAAACAGATGAGATGATGCCTGCCCACACTGGTAAAGATTATCTTCTTTACTTTGTCTACTGATTCAAGCACTAATCTCTTTTGGAAACACCCTCCCAGACACACCCAGAAATAATGCATTACAAGCTATCTGGGCATTCCTTAGCCCAGTAGAGTTGACACCTAAAATTAGCCATCACAGGAATCTACCTCTCCTTCTCTCAGTCAAAGCACTGCATTCTCTGCAATAATCCAGAAGTACCCATAATATAATGCAATAGCACCAATGAGATGAAATGGAACTTCTGCTGGGACTTCTGGAAAGGTGACCTGATATGTTTTCCCCTGAGATGTGAAGGTGAGAATAGGAGGGCATGGAGTTGTGCAGCCATTGTGACCCCAAAGGAAGGGATTCTGAGAATACGGCCAAGATGAATGTGGCCAGGGTCATGACATACATAGAAAGGGGAAATGATGGCAGCACTGTGACAACAAACAGCCCTCCAGGCCCAGAGTATCACGTGAAGAATGAATTCCCTTTTTGCCTAAGCCTTGTGGGGTAGGACTGCTTTTGTCAAGTGCTAAAGAAAGCATCGTCTCTGATAAGACATGATATGGCAAAAAAAATCACAGGTCAGAAGGAGGACAGTCACATGTTCTCTTTTTTCCATTTTAAGTTTCCAGGCATGTGCTTACTGTTCACTTGCCCAAGGAAAGTGTCACATTCTCACCTGAGGAGGGGCTCCCTCCAGTTTGTTTCAGCCTTCTGTCAGAGACATTTATTTTTGGAACAAGAAATACTGATGGGAGGTCACTGTGTTGTTTACTGTCATTTTAATTTTATTCTTATTAATAGTAATTACAATGCATCTCTCAATATCCAGAGATCACTCAGTTAATCCAACATGGGCAGGAGGTGTGTTCTCTGCAGTTGTGGAGAGAGTTTTGCTGGTAGTCATCTACATTCTCATATGGCCCATACGGTGATGACGGCTTATCCAAATCCTCCTTAGTCCTCCTGTGTGCTTTAATTCAAGTGGCCACTCCACGCCAGCCACTTGAGAAAGCTGGGGTTATTGAGGGCTCTAAACAGCAAAGGAAAAGACAGAGAAAAGCTATCACTCTATTCTCCCACTCTAGATCCCAATGAGGCATATTCTTCCAATCTAGTTTTCCTTGCTCAGGATGAATGGAGCATGAAGATGTTCGTTACCCCCCTTAACTTATAACTAGGCTATTAAAAGACAACCCCCCACCCTTTTTTTCTTTTTGCTTGCCTTCCTTTTATGATGGAAATTATAAATATCAGGTTAGGCCTTAAATTATCATCCAACCAAATAAGACATGCACCAAAGCATTCCACTGACCAGGGCTTACAACTCTCGGGGTGCTCCCATCTCATCCTGATGGCTAGGAAACAGCCGATCCCTCCCTTCATGGCCATGAGATCAGAAAGGGGACCTCCTCTTCACTGGCTGGATTCTTTTTAAGATGCAGGCAGAGGAATTGATGACTAATTGTTATTGACTGTGCTGGTGTATTGTCCTGAGATTCCTGTGCCTTCAGAAGAGAATGTTTGGAGGGGCCAGGGTCTTAGAAAGGAGGACAAAATAACTGCTAAATGAGCATTGTTGATTTCCAAACCAAATCACACTTAATGACTATGCTTGGCCAGGCACAGTGGCTCATACCTGTAATCCCAGCACTTTATAAGGCTGAGGTGGGAGGATTGCTTAAGGCCAGGAGTTCAAGATCAGCCTGGGCAACCTAGTGAGACCCCTGTCTCTAATTCTAAATTTTTCTGAAAAAGAAGAAAAAATATCTACACCTGGCTGGGTGTAGTGACTCACACCTGTAATTCCAGCACCTTGGGGGAACAAGGCAGGCAGATCACTTGAGATTAGGAGTTCAAGACCAGCCTGCCAACATGGTGAAACCCCATCTCTACTAAAAATATAAAAATTAGCCAGGTGTGGTGGTGTACACCTGTAATTCCAGCTACTCAGGAGGCTGAGACATGAGAATCACTTGAACCCGGGAGCGAACGTTGCAGTGAGCCTAGATCACGCCACTGCACTCCAGCCTGGGCGACAGAGTGAGACTCTGTCTCAAAAATTTAAAATATATATATATGTACCTAACATGATCAAGGTGGCATTTCCTTCACCTTTCTCCAAGGGCAAAAGTTCAGTCACAATAATAACAATATTCTGATATATCCAAATCCTTCCAAATTGGCACTTGTATCCCTTTTCCTTTACTTTCTCAAGGTGAGATCATCACAAACAGGACTTAAAGAAACTTTGCACATGCTGGCAAGGTGGAGGATAATGCACAATAGAGCAAAGGAAAGAGAATGAGAACAAGGCTCCTTCCCATCTGGCCCCACGCATCTTACCAGCTTTAACTCCAAGAGCATGTGCTTGCCTCTTCCTCGTGAAGGATGGGGCACCTGATGTCTTGCAGCTGAACTTATGATTACAATACAGCAGAACACATCAAAAGAACAAATCCAAATAATGACATAAGGGAAAATAATCATAGCCAGGGAACATGAGTGCACAGAGAACTCAGAATCCTTTCCAAAATCAAAGAATCATTGTGTCAGTAAAACTTGGAAGAGAAAAAAACACAAACTGCTTTTCCTCTGCTTTCACGCAACAATCAACATGGACACCAGCTAGGTGTCCTTCAATTCAGTGCCAATTCTCTCTACCTGAAGATAGTGTTCCATCCTATTACCAGAAAGGGGTCCCAATCCAGACCCTAAGAGAGGGTTCCTGGGGCTCGTGCAAGAAAGAATTCGAGGCAAATCCACAAAGTGAAAGCAAGTTTATTGAGAAAGTAAAGGAATAAAGAATAGCTACTCCACAGGCAGAGCAGCCCCAAGGACTGCTGGTTGTCCATTTTTACAGTTATTTCTTGACTATATGCTAGACAAGGGATGGGTTATTCGTGCCTCCCCTTTTTAGACCATATAGGGTTTCCCGACATTGCCATGGCATCTGTAAATGGTTATGGCACTGGTGGGAGTATCTTTTAGCATGCCAATTATCATAATTAGTGTATAATGAGCAGTGAGGATGACCAGAGGTCACTCTCATTGCCATCTTGGTTTTGGTGGGTTTTGGCCAGCTTCTTTACTACCTCCTGTTTTCAACAGCAAGGTCTTTGTGACCGCTGTCTTGTGCCAACCACCTATCTCATCCTGTGACTAAGAATGCCTAACCTTCTGGGAATGCAGCCCTGTAGGTCTCAGCCTTATTTTACCCAGCCCCTATTCAAGATGAAGTCGTTCTGGTTCGAATGCCTCTGATAAATGCAAACCCAGGTCCTTCTGGCTCCAAAATTCAATCAATGTTGCCTCTTTTCAAAAATATTTCTATCTGCTTTAGAAAATTCCAGCTGATTTGCCTTAGGGGAGAATTTAGGATCCCCCATTAATCACGGTCTCCTGAGGAAGGAAAGCATCTCCTCCAACCTGAGGTTTCGTGAGAACTCACCAGTCACCACCAAGACACAGCGACTGCAATGCTGCCAGCCTCCTGCGACTTTTGGAAGAATCCTGGTGCTCCTTCCTTGAATATGCTCTAGCCTAACCATCTCACTGGGATGCTAGTGTTCCTGCATGGCTTCCCAACCAGCTAGGTCTTCTCCATGATTTGCTTCTTTTCTTCTCTAAAGTATCCTTGTTACTTTTTTTTTTTTTTTAAGACAGGGTCTTGCTGTGTTGGCCATGCTTGGGTGCAGTGGCTCAATCACAGCTCGCTGTAGCCTTGACCTTCTGTGCTGAAGTGATTCTCCTGCCTCAGCCTCTCATGTAGTTGGGACCACAGACCTGCACCATCACGTCCAGCTAATTCTTGTGGTGTTTTTTTTGAGATGGAGTCTCACTTTGTCTCCAGGCTGGAGTGCAGTGGTGGTATCTCGGCTCACTGCAACCTCTGCCTCCCGGGTTCAAGCAATTCTCCTGCCTCAGCCTCCCCAAGTAGCTGGGACTACAGGGGTGTGCCACCACACCTGGCTAATTTTTTGTATTTTTAGTAGAGACAGAGTTTCACCATGTTAGCCAGGATGGTCTTGATCTCCTGACCTTGTAATCCACCCACGTTGGACTCCCAAAGTGCTGGGATTAAAGGTGTGAGCCACCGCACCCAGTCTTGTGGGGTTTTTTCTGAGACAGAGTCTCACTCTGTTGTCCAGGCTGGAGTACAGCGGTGTGATCTTGGCTCACCACGACCTCTGTCTCTGGGGTTCAAGCAATTCTCGTGCCCCAGCTTCCCAAGCAGCTGGGACTACAGGTACGCACCACCACGCCTGGCTAATTTTTTCTTTTTCTTTTTCTTTTTAGGAGAGACAGAGTTTCACCATGTTGGCCAGGCTGGTTTCAAACTCCTGACCTCAAGTGATCTGCCTCAGCCTTCCAAAGTGTTGGGATTACAGGCAAGAGACATCATGCCTGGCCAATTTTTGTATTTTTTGTAGAGATGAGGTCTCCTTGTTACTTTCTAAGGAGACTCCACCTTGCTCCAGTTCTGGCCTGACCATCCTCTCCTTGACTTTCCCATTCACAGACTCCTTTCCTTGTGTGGATTTGATGAAATTATAGCAATTCCAACCAAATTAACTGCCTCTCCGCTCCTTCAAGTCTTCATATTCACAAGTAACACCCCCAGCTTCCACCTCCCCTTCCCTGGACCTCCCCAGGCCATCCTGGCTCCAGTCTAGCAAGCTTTCTCTGCGTGCTGGGTTAAGATCCTAATCCAACCTGCTTCTCCCGTTCCTACAATACCCAAAGATGTTTTTGAATGTTTTTTGTTTGTTGTTGCTGTTTCGAGAGGGAGTCTTGCTTTGCCAGGCTGGAGTGCTGTGGTGCTCACTGCAACCTCCCCATCCTGGGTTCAAAGAATTCTCCTGCCTCAGCCTCCCAAGTAGCTGGGATTACAGGTGCCCTCCACCATGTCCAGCTAATTGTATATATTTAGCAGAGACGGGGTTTCACCGTGTTGGCCAGGCTGGTCTTGAACTCCTGACCTTGTGACGCGCCTGCCTCAGCCTCCCAAAGTGCTGGAATTACAGGCATGAGCATCCGTGCCTGGCATGGAATATTTTCATAAAGCAAATGAAGAGTTACAGCTTTCTGATTAAACTTTAATAAATTTATCAAAAAACTATGAGAACATTCGGATTAAAAAATGATGAAATGTAAAATAAAAGCAATAAAGATGAATAATAAAATCAATAGATATTATTCTAACATCAAGAAGCAAATTACAATAAGAAAATTAGATTATACCGAAGGCAAGAAGGGATTCATTAAGAGAAAGAGAAGGGACACATTTCAAATAGAAATAATGTTAAGTAATAAATTATTGGATTGTTTGATAATCCAATTAATGAGTGAATCATAAAAAACACATGGGAAAAGATTTAAATTTCTTGCTGATGACACAAAATACTGGAATCAATGAAGCTAACATAAAATTCATAACATACCATGAAAATGAGGATATGAATGTCATCAGTTCAAAGAGTATTTAAGATAGAAATTCACAAGAAAATCTCAAATTGCCCAGACATCTTAACAGCTCTTCTCAGAAAGAAAGTAGATAATGGTGAGAGATCCAAGATGGCCACGTAGCAGCAGCTCAGGATTGTGGCTCCCAGTGAAAACGCAGAGAGCGAGTGGATGCCACAATTGCAGATGAATTTTTGATGCCCACAGACTGGGAGATTCCTGGCGAAGGAGCCACACGGGTCGCCAGCGCGACTCTTTTGGCCGGCGCGGCGCTTCTCGGTGCGGAGTGTACGGGACTGGTTGCCCTTATAGTCGGGCTCTGCTGGTCCCATCCCCACAAGGAGAACAGCAATTGGAAGCACTGAGGACGGAGAAAGCACAGCTGAACCCGGGAAGGCCCAGCTCTGTGGGGAAGGGGCGCCCCCCGAAGGAAAACTAAGAAACAGAAAAA
>CAUYQU010041776.1:0-10605 GCA_963574635.1 Cheracebus regulus
AGCAAAGTCTCAGTATACAAAATCAATGTGCAAAAATCACAAGCATTCCTATTCACCAATAACAGACTTAAAGAGAGCCAAATCAAGAACGAACTGCCATTCACAATTGCTACAAAGAGAATAAAATACCTAGGAATACAACTAACAAGGAACATAAGGAACCTCTTCAAGGAGAACTACAAACCACTGCTCAATGAAATAAGAGAGGACACAAATAGATGGAGAAACATTCCATGTTCATGGTTATGAAGAATTAATATTGTGAAAATGGCCATACTGCCCAAAGTAATTTACAGATTCAATGCTATCCCCATCAAGCTACCAATGACCTTCTTCACAGAACTGGAAAAAACCATCTTAAAATTCATACGGAACGAAAAGAGAGCCTGCATAGCCAAGTCAATTCTAAGCAAAAAAAACAAAGCTGGAGGCATCACATTACCAGACTTCAAACTATACTACAAGGCTACAGTAATCATGTCCTTATTTAATAAGAGAAAGTCTTACTACTTTTAAAAGAGCTAAGGTTCTCTCCTACGTTTACTTGTAAAATCTTTTGTCACTTTAGTTAAATGGGGTAGCTAAGTATTGTTTCTCAGTAATCTATGACCCTAACTTAAGTATTCAAACCTCCCGGCAGCTTTTGATATTCTGCCTTCCCCAAATCAAATCCTAAATGTTATCTTTCACACCTACAGCTGTCTTTGAGATTTCCCATAGGGTCCCTGGAAAATCACTTAGAGTTTGTTCTTTCATCTTGTAAAAAAAGGAGAGGTACTAGAAGTAATTCAGCTTATCAGATATGTTATTAATAAATTGTATGGGAAGCTTTTGAGGTAGGAGGTAGGAGGCAGGATTAGACTCTGGAGGTGGAGACTTGAACAAGAACCAGGTTGAGGACTAGCTAAAACAGGGCCAGGGTGGAAGCAGCCATGGCAACACCCAGAGGTTACTGCCCCTTTCTGTGGCAACCACCCAATGACCCAGAAGTTACCACCCTTTTCCAGAAATTTCTGCATAACCCACCCCTTAATTTGCATATAATTAAAAGTGGATATAAATACGACTGTAGAACTGCCTATGAGCTGCTACTCTGGGCACACTGCCTATGGGGTACCCCACTTTGTAAGAAGCAGCATCTCCACTGCTGCCTCTATAAAAGTTGCTATCTCACCCCACTGGCTCACCCTTGAATTCTTTCCTGGACAAGCCAACAACCCTCCTGGGCTAAGCCCCAGTTTGCGGGCTCGCTTGCCCTGCATCAGTTTGTCAAATCAGAAGAGATGCTTTTATTTGGGCAGAGTAGTTTTTATTTGTTTGAGACAGTCTCGCTCTATCGCCCAGGCCGGAATGCAGTGGTGCGATCTCAGCTCACTGCAACCTCCGCCTCCCAGGTTCAAGCAATTCTCCTCCCTCAGCCTCCCGAGTAGCTGGGACTACAGGCACGCACCACCATGCCTAGCTAATTTTTGTATTTTTAGTAGAGATGAAGTTTCACCATATTGGCCAGACTGGTCTTGAACTCCTGACCTCGTGATCCACCCCCATAGGCCTCCCAAAGTGCTGGGATTACAAGTGTGAGCCACCACGCCTGGCCTTGTTTTGTTTTGTTTTGTTTTGTGATGGAGTCTCACTCTGTCCTCCAGTCTGGATTGCAGTGGTGTGATCTCAACTCACTGCAACCTCCACTTCCTGAGTTCAAGTGATTCTCCTGCCTCAGCCTCCCAAGTAGCTGGGATTATAGGCATGCACCACTATGCTCAGCTAATTTTTGTATTTTTAGTAGAGATGGGGTTTTGCCATGTTGTCCAGATTGGTCTCAAACTTCTGATCTCGGCTTCCCAAAGTGCTAGGATTATAGGTGTGAGCCACTGTACCCAGCCTGGGCAGACTATTACTAACATAAAATTTTCAGAAATTGGATGCTTTATGGGAAATTTCTAGACAATCATCAATGTCTTTGCTGTCCATGATATGTTTATGATTCCTGGTGCTGCTTTGTCTAATATTACACAAAACAGTATAGTGTTATCAGTTATAATTTGTTAGTTTTCAAAATGTTAATTTGGTTGCAACTTTAATTCTCTAATTTGAATCTACCATCTTCTGGGCCAGGGTTTTTAACTGAAGATTCACATCACTTAACTATGGAGTTTTGTTAATATATAGGTGTTTAAGACCTAATCCAAATTTGCTGAATCTCTTTCCTCAAGTCAAATAAAAACAAACCCAGACTAAGTAAAGAGACTTTATTGGAAGGATTATTGCAAGGGGGTGTGGTAAGGGACTATTGCCAGGGGGAGGTTGCTCTGACCATAGGATCTGCAAGTGTCTCAAAGGTTGGGCAAAGGGCTTTTCTTTTGTAGAGGAGAGTAAATAAGGCTAGAAAGATCCAGATATGGGAAAGCAGAATGGGAGGGTGTCATGACATGATGGCAGACCCAAGAATGTCTTATCCCAAAGCCAGTCTATCTTCTTTCCCTTCTTTTTTTTATTTTTTATTTTTTCTTAAGACAGAGTCTCACTCTGTCAGCAAGTCTGGAGTGCAGTGGCATCAATATAGCTCACTGCAGCCTCAACCTCCTGGGCTCAAGTTAGTCCCCTACCTCAGACTCCTGAGTAGCTGGGTCTACAAGCATGCACTACTACACCTGGCCAATTCTTAAATTTTTGGAGAGATGGAGTCTTACTTTGCTGC
Source organism: Cheracebus regulus (assembly GCA_963574635.1). Taxonomy (NCBI): domain Eukaryota; kingdom Metazoa; phylum Chordata; class Mammalia; order Primates; family Pitheciidae; genus Cheracebus; species Cheracebus regulus. Next base: position 2,699 of record CAUYQU010041776.1, read on the forward strand.
CCAGGCTGTTCTTGGATTCCTGGGTTCAAGAGATCCTCCAGTCTTGGCTTCCCAAACTGCAGGGATCACAGGTGTGAGCCACTGCACCTAGCCCAGTCTGTTTTCAGAAGGAACAGGGATATCTGCTGGCTCAGGCTGGGGGTGGGCCAATGCTTAGGAGCTTTAGGGGAAGGAGAGAATATGAATCAAAGATTTCGACTTTATTTCCATTTGTTCAATGGAGACAAGAGTTCAGCTAATCATTTATGAGGCAAAGAATGGGAATTTGGAGAGTCTGTCTGACCTGGTCATGAGTAAACAAGGGGCACCTGGGAGTCTTATCCAAGTCATATAGGGAAGGGTAGTCTTCACAGTAAGCTGCTTCCTGGAAGGCAGAATGGGGGGATTTCTCAGCCTTTGCCATTTTCCAGAAACTTAACATTGTCATTGGTATATTCTAACTATATACTTGGTTTATTTATGATATATTGTGTCTCAGGTTTGTTTTATATCTTGAGATATTTTTTCCCTGAAAAGGTTACGTTCATTAATTTTTGTAAATTAGATGTAACATCTACTTTTCTTTGAAAATGGGGTTAATCATTATATTTATAGATATTTTGCCTAATAATGTTTTGACTGACTTCATCTTATTTTGCATGCCCCAGAAACAGCAAATATTCTTATTAGATGCATTATCTTTGTAATGAACTCTCATCACACCTTTCGCTTTTGATGATTATTAGCAGTATGTTAACCATAGTCATTTTAAGTCTTCTGTTATCTACCGATAGTGTTGTTTTACTCTGATGCTTCTCTGAAAGGGCTTGAAATCACCTACGGGCCAGGGTGCTTTGTCTTCAATAAAGAAGGACTGTTTCAGAGCTCCGTGGAAAAGGACTATGCCAGGTACCTTTGGGTACAGACTTCTGATGGCACTGCTTAAGCCACATAATTGGACTGAGTCAGGATTTCAGAACTCTGAGAAACAAATGGATTCATAAGACTGCTAACCTAAAATTGAGCAGAGCAGGAATTAATGACATAGGACTGAATGAACTGATGGGGGATGGTTGTGGGTTTTGCCAGGAATATTGTTGTTTTAATGTTTTGTTTTCTGAATAAAGAGCTCCTTTATCTTAAGCTATCTATAACTCATAACAATTTAGTAGACTATATTCTTGTAAACTAAAATGAACATTTGTGTATTGGTCTATTCTCACACTGCTATAAAGAACTACCTGAGACTGGATAATTTATGAAGAAAAGAGGTTTAATTGACTCACAGTTCAGCAGGCTGTATAGGAGGCATGGCTGGGAGGCCTCAGGAAACTTACAATCATGGCAGAAAGCCAAGGGGAAGCAAGCATATCTTACCATGGTGGCAGGAGTGAGAGAGAGAGAGAGCAAAGGGGGAAGTGCCACGTGTTCTCAAACAGATCTTGTGAGAACTCACTATCATGAGAACAGCAAGGGGGAAATCTGCCCTTATGATCCAATCATCTCCCACCAGGCCCCTCTGCTGACATGTGGGGATTATAATTTCACATGAAATTTAGGTGGGGACACAGAACCAAACCGTATCAATTTGCAAATGGTGTATTTTTCTTATTGCCTGGTCTTTCCAGAATTTGGAAACTCTGAGTATTCTTAATTTCATGGCAATATAATTATTTGCACAGGCTCGATAAGAATCTGTCCTCCTTGTCCACAGGACAGAATTGGAAACATTGGTTATGCAACAAAGGCTTTTAAGTCTTTTGTCATCTACAGATAGTTTTTTTCTTTTACTCTGGTGCTTTCCCAAATGTCATGTTTGAGAATGATGCTCATTTAAGCAGCTATGACCAGAACTAAGGTTGACTTTATGGAGCCTGTGACAAACAGACTGCTGTGGCAAGCACTAATAGGACAATCACAGTACAAAACTCTGGGGTTTGGAAGCAAATCCATGCCCTCTTCTCCAGGTAATCATTATCCATTTGAAAAAGATTCTGCTTTTCTACTGGCCCTCAGTAAAGAATAAACATTGAATCATGAGATATCAAGTAACCTTGTGACTTGAGCTTCCCATCATAAATTTATAGTTATTGACCCACCTAGCCACAGATTAGACCTGTGCAGCAAAAATAGAAAAGGCTGGACTCAAGCAGGTCCAGAGGACACAAGTAAGTCAGACTCCTTTGACATTGACTCCTGCTGCATTGCCTCCTCTCACTCAATCCTCATCTATGCCTGCTGGGATTCCTTATGACTAGGTAGCTGAGAAGGAAATATCTGGGCTTGATTTGCAGACAGTTCTCCATATGCTGGCACCAACAGAAAGTGGATGGCAATATTACAGTCTCACTTGGGTGACTCTGACAGACAGTGATAAACATAGCTGAGAATGGGGGCTAGGATCCTAATTCTTTTAATTTTTTAATCATTTTTTTTTTTTTGAGACAGGGTCTTGATCTGTTCCATAGGATTTGAAGTGCAGTAGCTCAATCATGGTGGCTTACTGAAGCTTTGAACTCTTGGGGCTCAATAAATCTTCCCACCTCAGTCCCTTCAGTAACTGGGACTACAGGTACATGCCACTACGTCTGGCTAACTAAAAAAAAAATTTTTTTTGGAGACGGGGGTCTCACTATGTTACCCAGGCTTGTCTTGAACTCCTGGCCCCAAGTGATCCTCCTGCCTTAGTCTCCCGAGTAGCTGCGATTACAGGCATGTACCAGTGTGCCCACCTGATTAATGAGACCTAATTCTTAATTCTTGGCCTTTCTCTTCAAGTTTTAAGTCGGGGCAGGAAACAGAAGTCAATGAAGGGCAGAGAATTTCTCCTCACATGCCCCTCCCTTTTTATCAAGAAGAAACCCTTCCCAGTAGCCAGTGGCACAATCCCCTTAAAACTCACTAGCCAGGACTGGGCTACATGCCCATCCCTCAGCAGGGAATGGGTCTCCCTTCGCCGAGAAAGGGGTCTCTCCCAAGTCTTCCACAACACTGTAATTCTAGTGGTATGAAGAATGGGAGAACAAGTCATCAGTTTTGTAGGCCATTCTTAACCTGCCCCTTGGCCAACCATCCCCCATCTCCCCCACCTACATTAGGATGCTTCCCTAGCCACCTTGTCTTCAAAAGCACCAGTAAATATAAACAAATCCACTTTCTCCTACAGAGATACTAACCATCCTTTGCTTGAGCTACTAATACCTATGCAGTCAGAGCCATATCATCTATTCCAGTTTCTCAAGGAACTTTTCCCAAACCAAAAGGTCTCTTCCCCAAGAGGAATTCTGGTGCCAACTCATTACAAAAACTAACAAAAAACTACATGCATGGTGTGATCTCAACTACTTAAAAATATGTATGGAAAAGGACTAGAAACAAACATACTGAAATGGAAATAGACGATGCTTCTGGTTGATGAGATTATGGTATTCTTTTTTTTCTCCTTCATGCTTTTCTATACTTAACCAACATTTCTACTCAATATGTATGCCCTTTCCAGCTGAAAAATACACCTATCAGGTCAGATATTCTGGTTGTCCCTCCAGATCCACATCCTTGCTTTGCATCCTAGGAAACTACACCAGGAGGGTGACCTATATGAACTGCATTGGGTCCCTTATCCTCTGGCTTCCAGCTAGGTTTAGCCAATGGGATGCATCAGCAGGCAATGAGAGGCAGGAAAGGAGATCAAAATATTTAATTTCAACCTCCCACTCACCAGCTCTCTCTGCAGCCTCTCCATGGCTGCAGCTCTCCCAGAACCCAGTAACACTGCTCCTTCAGGCCTATGGGAGCCCACAGGGCTCTCAGAGGACCGGTGTGCTTCTGGAGGTTGCAGGGATGGTGGAGCCTGCTCCCTGCTTCATGAGCTCACTGGGGCCTTGCTGAAGCATTGAGGGTGTGTCCTGGGAGCTTCACAGCCCCATTATTTCCCTTCACTCTGACTAAATTGTCCCTTTACCCCTTCTAATGTGCCCCTTGAGTCTGCCATCTTTTCTTGCCATGACATTAACTAATATGTCTATTAATAAACCTCTGAAAGACACACCTGTCCACTCAGAGTGGAAGACTTGAAACTGTGTCAATTCACTTAGATGTACACACTGATATGCATATGTAGCTCTTGGCACCTAAACAGGAACACAACCTACCTCACAGCCTGCTGATGGCTTCCAGAGTAACTTCCTCCTTAGCTGACGTGCCACTAGAGGAGAAATTCCAATTCTCATTTTACCGAAATGTAGGATCCTTGGCATCAAAAATTTCCTTTGAAAAGTGATACACGCTATAACCTCTCTGGTAAACAGTTCTGCAGTATCTGCTAAAGCTGGACATGAGCATATCCTGCAATCCAACAACTCCATTCCTCCAACAGAAATGTGTGCATATGTTAACCAAAAGACATGTACACAGTTGTATTATTTGCAATAATCCATAACTATCATATGAAATATTTCAGATGATCTATTACATGCAACATGGATGAACCACAAATACATAATGTTGAAAGAAGCTAGACATACAAAAAATACATGATTCCATCTTTATTAAGTTTAAAAACAGGCAAAACCAATTTATGGTGGTAGAAGTCAGGAAAGAGGTTGCCCTGGAGCAGAAGAATAGTACGGTAGAGTTCTATTTCTTATCTGTATGTTGGTTAAACAGGTTTGTGTTGTTTGTGAAAATTCATTATACTGTATAGTTTCTATTGGTGCACTTTTATGCATGTACATTATATGTGAATATAAAAGTTTGCATTTTAAAAAGTGTCATGTGTAGAATCCTGCAAACCAGAGACATCATAGATCCAAACAATTTTAGGTTTCCTATGCCCAGAGTGGGTTCCACAGAAGGTAAAAGACTTGTCTCTGCCCTTCAGTATCCAGTATTCCAGACCATGAGACAGCAGCACTCCCTGAGTGAGGCCAATCCATAGAAGCAGTAGCAAAAACTCAGAACCACTGCTGCCACCTGCTGGTAGGCCAGAACAGTGAGAAAGAATGAGCTCTTCTAGAAGACATCTGGCTCTTTCCCAGCCTTCAAACAGCAGCTATGCAGCCCGGCAGACTCAATGTTCTGAGTCTCAAGAGGGCTTCTGGGAATTGAGGAGGATGTCTGAGAAGAGATCCCCAAAGCCTACTGCTTTAGTTTCCCCCCTTTAAGATCACCTAAGGGGCCGGGTGTGGTGGCTCATGCCTGTAATTCCAGAATTTTGGGAGGCCGAGGCAGGCAGATCACAAGGTCAGGAGTTCAAGACTAGCTTGACCAACATAGTAAAACCCCGTCTCTACTAAAAATACAAAAATTAGCTGGGCATGCTGGTGCATGGCTGTAATCCCCGCTACTCAGGAGGCTGAGCCAGGAGAATCATCTGAACCCGGGAGGCAGAGGTTGCAGTGAGCCAAGATCACACTATTGCGTTCCAGCCCCGGCAACAGATTTAGACTCTGTCTCCAAAAAAAAAAAAAAAAAAAAGAATCACCTAAGGCTTGCTCCTGTCATCTGCCACCATTTAAGACGTTCCTGCTTCCCATTCTGCCATGAGTGATCTAGTTTGGGACACTAAGAAGAATAAGACAACAGTTTGAGAACAGCCTCTATCAGAACAACATGAATTCTGCTAAATCTGAAGCATGAACCAACATCAAATTTATGGTGATGCTTGGGTGGGAAAGTGGTGAAATCATTGATGCTTTACAAAAAGTTTATAGAGACAGTGCCCCAAAGAGATCAGCAGATTACGAATGACGAACTCATTTTAAGAAGGAACAAAATGATGTTGAAGATGAAGCCTGCAACAGCGGACCATCCACATCAATTTGCAAGGAAAAAATTAATGTTGTTTGTGCCTTAACTGAAGAGGATACACAATTAACAGCAGAAACAGTAGCCAACACCATAGTAATTTCAGTTGTTTCAGCTTACAAAATTCTGACTGAAACACTTAAAGTTGAGCAAACTTTCCACTTGGTGGATATCAAAACTGTGGTGTCCAGATCAGTTGCAGACAAGAGCAGAACTTTTGGTGGAAGTTTTACACAAGTGGGATTTGAAGCATTTCTTTTTTTTTTTTTTTTTTTTTTTTTTGAGATGGAGTCTCACTCTGTCACCAGGCTGGAGTACTGTAGCATGATCTCGGCTCACTGCAACCTCCACCTCCAGGTTTCAAGCGATTCTCCCGCCTCAGCCTCCTGCATAGCTGGGACTACAGGCACATGCTACCACGTCCAAATAATTTTTGTATTTTTAGTAGAGATGGGGTTTCACCATATTGGCCAGGCTGGTCTCAAACTCCTGATCTTGTGATCCGCCTGCCTTGGCTTCCCAAAGTGCTGGGATTACAGGCATGAGTGACCATGCCTGGCTGACTTGAAGCATTTCTTTGAAGAATTGTAACAGGAGATGGAACGTGGCTTCACCAGTACAATCCTGAAAACAAAGCACAATCAAAGGAATGGCTACTAAAAAGGTGGAAGTGGTCCAGTGGATTGGTCAAAAGCAAAAGGCATGACAACAGGTTTTTTCAGGCATTCTGCCTGTTGACTTTCTGGAGGGCCAAAGAATAATAAATCAGCTTATTATGAGAGTGCTTTGAGAAAATTAGATGAAGCATTAGCCAAAACGCCTGGAACAGTTTCACCAGAGTCCTCCACTGTGACATTGCTCCTGCTCATTCTTTTCATCAAACAAGTAATTTTGCAAGCCTTTCAATGGGACTCATCAGGCATCCACCTTACAGTCCCAATTTGGCTCCTTCTGAATTCTTTTTTTTTTTCTTTTTGACACAGTGTTTCACTCTGTTGCCCAGGCTGGAGTTTAGTGGCCCAGCCATGGATCAATGCAGCCTCTACCTCCCAGGCTCAAGAAGATCTTTCCACCTCAGCCTCTTGAGCAGCTGGGACCACAGACACACCACCACACCGTGCTAATTTAAAAAAAAAAAAAAAAAGAATTTTTTTTTTTTTTTTTGTAGATATGGGGCCTCCCTATGTTTCTCAAGCTGGTTTTGAACTCCTGGACTCAAGCAATACTTCCACCTTGGCCTCTCAAAGTGCTGGTATTACAGGGTGAGTTACTGTGCCCAGTCCTCAAATTATTTTTGTTTCCTAATTTTAAAAGTCTTTAGCTGAACCTAGTGTCTCACACCTATAATCTCAACACTTTGGGACACTGAGGCAAAAGGATTGCTTAAGGCCAGGAGTTCAAAACCAGCTTGGGCAACACAGCAAGACCTCATTTCTACTACAGATTAAAAAAATTAGCCAGGCGTGATGGGATGTGCCTATAGGCCCAAGAACTTAAAAGGCTAAGGCAGGAGGAGTGCTTGAGCCCAGAGGTTCAAGGTTGCAACAAGTTATTATCTCACTACACTGCAGCCTGGCAACAGAGTAAGACACTGTCTCTAAAAATAAAAATTAAATGGTTGATATCATTGCTTACAAAAGTGTCTTAGACTTGATGGAGCTTATGTTGAGAAATAAACTTTATATTTTTCAAAAAAACAAAAAAGAATCACCTAAGGCTCTTATTAAAATGCAGATTTGGATAGAGGAGAGATCCAAGATGGCCGATTAGGAGCAGCTCAGGATTGCAGCTCCCAGTGAAAGTGCAGAGGGTGAGTGGACGCCGCATTTCCAGATGGATTTTTATTACCCCCAGACCAGGAGATTCCCAGGCGGAGCAGCTCCACGGGTCGCCAGTGTAGCTGTTTCGGCCGGAGCGACTGTTTCGGCCAGCGCAGCTGTTTTGGCTGGCGCGGCTGCTTTGCCGGCGCCCTGGCGCAGCCGTTCTCCGTACAAAATACACTGGTCTGCGTGCCCTTTTAACTGGCGAGTGGAGCTACGGGAAGGCAGATTAAAAAGGGGACTGAATCAGGGAGCCAGCCCAGGAGATCCCCAGGCAAAAAAGCGCTACGAATCTCAGCGCCG
>CAUYQU010041777.1:0-15662 GCA_963574635.1 Cheracebus regulus
ATATCCAGCCAAACTAAGTTTCATAAGTGAAGGAGAAATAAAATCCTTTATGAACAAGCAATTACTCAGAGATTTCATCACCACCAGGCCTGCTTTACAAGAGCTCCTGAAAGAAGCACTAAACATAGAAAGGAACAACCCGTACCAGCCACTCCAAAAACATACCAAATGGTAAAGAGCATTGACACAATGAAGAAACTGCATCAACTAACAGGCAAAACAACCAGCTAGCATCAAAATGGCAGGATCAAATTCACATATAACAATATTAACCCTAAATGTAAATGGGCTAAATGCCCTAATCAAAAGACACAGACCAGCAAATTGGATAAAAAGTCAAAACCCATTGGTGTGCTGTATCCAGGAAACCCATCTCACATGCAAGGATATACATAGGCTCAAAATGAAGGGATGGCGGAAGATTTACCAAGCAAATGGAAAGCAAAAAAAAGCAGGAGTTATAATCCTAGTCTCTGATAAAATAGACTTTAAACCAACAAAGACCAAAAGAGACAAAGAAGGACATTACATAATGGTAAAAGGATCAATGCAACAAGAAGAGCTAACGATCCTAAATATATAGGCACCCAATACAGGAGCACTCAGATACATAAAGCAAGTTCTTAATTACTTACAAAGAGACTCAGACTCCTACACAATAATAGTGGGAGACTTTAACATTCCACTGTCAATATTAGACAGATCAATGAGACAGAAAATTAACAAGGATATCCAGGACTTGAACTCAGACCTGGACCAAGCAAACCTAATAGACATTTACAGAACTCTCCATGCCAAATCCACAGAATATACATTCTTCTCAGCACCACACCACACCTACTCTAAAATTGACCACATAATTGGAAGTAAATCACTCCTCAGCAAATGCAAAAGAACAGAAATCCTAACAGTCTCTTAGACCACAGTGCAATCAAGTTAGAACTCAGAATTCAGAAACTAACTCCGAACCACACAGCTTCACGGAAACTGAACTGGCTCTTGAATATTAACTGGATAAACAAAAGGCAGAAATAAAGATGCTCTTCAAAACCAACGAGAATGAAGACACAACATACCAGAATCTCTGGGACACATTAAAGCAGTGTCTAGAGGAAAATACATAGCAATAAATGCCCACATGAGAAGCAAAGTAAGATCTAAAATCATCACCCTATTGTCAAAATTGAAAGAGCTAGGGGAGCAAGATCAAAAAAACTCAAAATCTAGCAGAAGACAAGAAATAACTAAGATCAGAGCAAAATTGAAGGAGATAGAGACACGAAAAACCCTTCAGAAAAATCAGTAAATCCAGGAGCTGGTTTTTTTGAAAAGATCAACAAAGTAGACCACTAGCCAGATTAATAAAGAGAGAATAATCAAATAGATGCAGTAAAAATCAATAAAGGGGATATCACCACAGATTCCACAGAAATACAAACCACCATCAGAGATTACTACAAACAACTCTATGCACATAAACCAGTTAAACCTGGAAGAAATCGATAAATTCCTGGACACTTGCATCCTCCCAAGCCTAAACCAGGAAGAAGTCGAAACCCTGAATAGACCAATAACAAGGGCTGAAGGTGAAGCAGCAATTAATAGCCTACCAACCAAAAAAAGCCCAGGTTCAGATGGGTTCACTGCCGAATTCTACCAAACATACAAAGAGGAGCTGGTACCACTCCTTCTGAAACTATTCCAAACAATCCGAAAAGAGAGAATCCTTCCCAAATCATTTTATGAGACCAACATCATCCTGATACCAAAACCTGGCAGAGACTCAACAAGTAAAGAAAACTTCAGGCCAATATCCATGATGAACATAGATGCAAAAATCTTCAATAAAATACTGGCAAACCATTGCAATGGCACATCAAAAAGCTTATCCACCATGATCAAGTAGGCTTAATCCCGAGGATGCAAGGCTGGTTCAACATACACAAGTCTATAAACATAATTCACCACATAAACAGAACCAAAGACAAAAACCACATGATTATCTCAATAGATGCAGAGAAGACCTTTGACAAAATTCAACAGCCCTTTATGCTAAAAACTCTCAATAAACTAGGTATTGACGGAACATCTCAAAATAATAAAAGCTATTTATGACAAATCCACAGCCACACTGAATGGGTAAAAACTGGAAGCATTCCCTTTCAAAATTGGCACTAGACAAGGATGCCCTCTCTCACCACTCCTATTCAATATAGTATTGGAAGTTCTAGCGAGAGCAATCAAGCAAGAAAAAGAAATAAAAGGTATTCAGTTAAGAAAGGAGGAAGTCAAATTGTCTCTATTTGCAGACGACATGATTGTATATTTAGAAGACCCCATCATCTCAGCCCAAAATCTCCTGAAACTGATAAGCAACTTCAGCAAACTCTCAGGATAGAAAATCAATGTGCAAAAATCACAAACATTCCTATACACCAGTAATAGACTTAAAGAGAGGCAAATCAAGAACAAACTGCCATTCATAATTGCTATAAAGAGAATAAAATACCTAAGAATACAACTAACCAAGAATGTAAAGGACCTCTTCAAGGAGAACTACAAACCACTGCTCAACGAAATAAGAGAGGACACAAACAGATGGAGAAACATTCCATGCTTATGGTTAGGATGAATCAATATTGTGAAAATGGCCATACTGCCCAAAGTAATTTATAGATTCAACGCTATCCCCATCAAGCTATCAATGACCTTCTTCACAGAACTGGAAAAAAAAAACCACCTTAAACTTCATATAGAATCAAAAGAGAGCCCGCATAAGTCAATTCTAAGCAAAAAGAACAAAGCTGGAGGCATCACATTACCTGACTTTAAGCTATACTACAAGGCTACAGTAATCAAAACAGCATGGTACTGGTACCAAAACAGAGATATAGACCAATGGAACAGAACAGAGGCCTCGGAGGCAACACCACACATCTACAACCATCTGACCTTTGACAAACCTGACAAAAACAAGCAATGGGGAAAGGATTCCCTGTTTAATAAATGGTGTTGGGAAAACTGGCTAGCAGTGTGCAGAAAGCAGATACTGGACCCCTTCCTGACACCTTACACTAAAATTAACTCCAGATGGATTAAAGACTTAAACATAAGACCTAACACTATAAAAACTCTAGAAGAAAATCTAGGCAAAACCATTCAGGACATAGGCATAGGCAAGGACTTCATGACTAAAACACCAAAAGCATTGGCAACAAAAGCCAAAATAAACAAATGGGACCTAATTAAACTCCAGAGCATCTGCACAGCAAAATAAACAGTCATTAGAGTGAATGGGCAACCAACAGAATGGGAAAAAATTTTTGCAATCTACCCATCTGACAAAGGGCTAATATCCAGAGTCTACAAAGAACTAAAACAGATTTACAAGAAAAAAACAAGCCCATTCAAAAGTGGGTAAAGATGTGAACAGATACTTTACAAAAGACAACATATATGAGGCCAACAAACATATGAAAAAATGCTCATCATCACTGGTCATTAGAGAAATGCAAATCAAAACTACATTGAGATATCATCTCACGCCAGTTAGAATGGCAATCATTAAAAAATCTGGAGACAACATGCTGGAGAGGATGTGGAGAAATAGGAACACTTTTACACTGTTGGCGGGAGTGTAAATTAGTTCAACCGTTGTGGAAAACAGTGTGGTGATTTCTCAAGGACCTAGAAATAGAAATTCCATTTGACCCAGCAATCCCATTACTGGGTATGTATACAAAGGATTATAAATCGTTCTAAGGACACATGTACACGAACATTCACTGCAGCAATGTTTACAATAGCAAAGACTTGGAACCAACCCAAATGCCAATTGATGATAGACTGGAAATGTGGCACATATACACCATGGAATACTATGCAGCCATAAAAAACGATGAGTTTGTGTCCTTTGTAGGGACATGGATGAACCTGCAAACCATCATTCTCAGCAAACTGACACAAGAACAGAAAATCAAACACTGCATGTTCTCACTCATAGACGGGTGTTGAACAATGAGAACATACGGACCCAGGGAGGGGAGCATCGCACATGGAGGTCTTTGGTGGGGAACTAGGGGAGGGACAGTGGGGGGTGGGGAGTTGGGGAGGGATAACATGGGGAGAAATGCCAGATATAGGTGATGGGGAGGAAGGCAGCAAACCACATTGCCATGTATGTACCTGTGCAACAATCCTGCATGTTCTTTACATGCACCCCAAAACCTAAAACGCAATTATATATATATATATATATATATATATAAAGTCAGACAGTCAGACACATACCTAAAATGATCAGCTCCTTAAATGAGCTTTCCTTTCTGGGTCAAGAAACTCATCCTTGGTGAAACTGACCATAGTACTAGATTTCTTTCTTTTGAGCAAGATTTAGAAATAGATTTGAAACATTCAACCCAGGGGGAAAGGGTGGGAGTGGGAGGTGAGGGATAAAAGACTACACACTGGGCCAAGCGCAGTGGCTAATGCAATTCCAGCACTTTGGGAGGAAATGGTGGACAGATCACTTGAGGTCAGGAGTTCAAGACCAGACTGGCCAACATACTGAAACCCTGTCTCTACTAAAAAAATAGAAAAATGAGCTGCACGTGGTGGCACATGCCTGTAATGCCAGCTACTCAGGAGGCTAAGGCAGGAGAATCACTTGAACCTGGGAGGCAGAGGTTGCAGTGAGCCAAGATCACACCACTGCACTCCAGCCTGGGAAACAGAGTGAGATTCAGTCAAAAAAAAAAAAAAAATGCTATACATTGGATAGACTTGAGGTGCGCCAAAATCTAAGAAATCCACTAAAGAACTTTTCCATGCAACTAAATATCACTTGTTCCCCAAAACCTACTGAAATAAAAGTTTAATAAAATAAGGACAGACAGGGAAAAAGAGAAAAAATACGTAATCTGAAAAAGGTCTGGAGTAGTGAATACTACAGAAACTCCATCGCTAACTTTGACTATGAAAAAAAAGGCATTCTTACCCAGCATGACCTCATTTTCAGAATTCTGCCAAGCTATTTCTAGGTGGTTCTTCTGTCCAGGATCTGGCTCCCTCCATGCCTCCTAGGAGACATACACAGCCAAATCACCAAGTGTCACTAGCTCCTGAGGAAACCTAACACCCCCCTCAAAACACATGGCCTCGGAACAAAATGCCTAATGCCTGAGTCAGGGCAAGTGACAAAACAGACTCCGAAGAAATGAAACTGATGATTTTGGCTTTAAATGCAATAAAGGGGGCAGAAGGAGAGAGAAAAGAAACAAGCTGACATTTATTGAACACCTATGCACTGGGCCAGAAGCTTCTCAGACTTGCCCAGAGTCACACAGCGAGTCCAGGGTACAGCTGGGATTTCAACTCAGGGCTGTTGGCTCTGAAGCTTTTGGTTTTGTTGTTTTCCCTCTACTACACAATACTGCATGCCATGTGAGCAAGATCCCAATATGGAATGAAGTAACCTGTATCTTTAATGCAAACAAGCAGATCAGTAGAATCTGATGATTTCAGGGTCAAAGAAAAGCAATTTTAATGCAATCCCTCATTATCACAGCGGTGGCATTGGCCTTATATGGGTAAGAATTTCATCACTGCAGGCTGATGAAATTTTGGAGGCTAAATTGTAAAGTTTCTGGGCCTCCCTGCTGGGTAAAATTCTTTTGAAATTTCTGAGCCGCAAAAGAGTCGGTTGTAGGATCCCCATATGAGCAGTAAAAGGTGACCTGAGAGGAGTGGGAGCTAGGGGAGGGATGGCATTACGAGAAATATCTAATGTAGATGACGGGTTGATGGGTGCAGCAAACCACCATGGCACGTGTATACCTATGTAACAAACCCGCACGTTCTACACATGTACCCCAGAACTTAAAAGTATAATAAAAGAGATACATATACACAAAATATTTGAAAAAAGAAATATAAGTGAAAACAACTGACTTAATAGTTTTCCCAAAAGGAGAAACTTGAGCTCTGCCTCAAGAATTATATTTAAAAAAAAAAAAAAAGGTGATCTGAATAGGAGAAAAGGTGGACTCACCTGGGAGCTGCTCACTATCCACTGGCCACCCTGCTCTTCTCTGCAGGAATTCCAAGAGCCCGAGGATCAGGCAGGGCTGGGGGAAGAAAAAGGAGGCATTAGAGTGCATGGCACTCAGCTCCTCTTGGGGACTAGCCCAGCTGGGGGTCCAGACACAGAACAGCCTTTCCTCTTCCCCTTAATATCTGCTTTGTCCGATCAAAGGTTGGTGAAAAACCAAAATGAAACATGAAAGTTTTAGATTTTCCCCTCCATATCCATCTGGATACTGGCTATCAGGGTGTTATGATTGTTTTTCAGGTTTTGGGTTTTTTTTTTTTTTGAGACGGCCTCACTTTGTCGCCCAGGCTAGAGTATAGTGGCACGATCTCAGCTTACTACAGCCTCAACCTCCTGGGCTCAGGTGGATCCTCCTATCTCAGCCTTCTGAGTAGCTACAGCTACAGGTGGCTACCACATGCCAAGCTAATTTTTTGTGTATTGTTCGTAGAGACGGAGTTTCATCATGTTGCCCAGGCTCATCTTGAACTCCTGGGCTCAAGTGATCCACCCACCTCAGCCTCCAAAGTACTGGAATTACAGGCATGAGCCACCACACCTGGCCTTGTTTTTCAGTTTTGATAACACACCTGAGTCATCTGAATTGGTCTAGGGACACTTAGCTGTTTTAAGGATTACTGAACCTTAGTTTAACCCTACCTTGTGCCCTTCCCACCAACCAGACCTAAAATCTGTCTCCAACTGTAACCTACTGGGGTCAGTAAGCTTTGACTCACATAAGGAAAGGTGCCACAGGCTCCCCTATGTTGTTTTACAAAACATGCCAACTGAGGTCCTTCTTCCCTTTGGAGGTACCCATTTAGGATCTCAGGTATTCATGTGGTCAGCCTCAGCTCAACATGCCAATCTTCCAAGTAGAAGGGCGCTGTGCCTTCTACCCCACTTCCTACATTCAGAGGGTACTTCTATGCCCTCCCCACAGAAGCGTACTTCTGTCCTCCCCTCACTGCTACCTCTTACCGCTCTTGTGGACAGGCTGGAGTTCTACTTGGGGGCTGTGGTTCAACTGTTCCTCTGGTTCTGGCTGTGAGTTTTTCGCCATTGCCTGGAACTAACACACAGATTCTGTCTGTGCTTGCTTCAGATGGATATTTAGAGATCTCAGTACTGACCCTGAGGCCCCCTTCTCCTTTAAGAGCACATCCTGTTCCTATTTAAGGACTGGAAGTGGTCAAAATTCTGTAGGGATTAAAAACTTAAACATCCCAAAACATAAAAAAGCAGAAGAAAAAGCCAATCTTATATAGAAGTCTGCAACAGCAGTAAAGAGGGTGGCCATGTGAAGACTTTATGGAGAAAAGGCCATGGACCACTGAATCCTGGCACCCAGCTCTCCTGGGGCTGCTCCTACCTGCCTTGCCAACCCTTAGGCAAAAAAGCATAGGATAATTCAGGTGTTTTGCAATAAGCTCAATAATGTCGACAAAGACCACTGAAAGCAGCTTGCCTCTGGCTGGCTGCTGCAGAATGAGGTCTCCAAAAAGAGATCCCTGTCACACATGCTCCTCCTTGATCAGAGTGAAGCTCGTGCCATTTTAAGCAATTTCCTTATTTAATGGCAGGGACCAACACTGAGAGCAGCCAATGTACATTCTCTGAAAAGTCAGCCTGGGCCGGCCACGGTGGCTGGCCTGGTGCGATGGCTCACACCTGTAATCCCAGCACTTTGGAAGGCCGAGGCAGGTGGATCACTTGAGGTTGGGAGTTTGAGACCAGCCTGACCAACATAGAGAAACCCCATCTCTACTAACAGTACAAAATTAGCCAGGCCTTGTGACGCATGCCTGTAATCCCAGCTACTCCAGAGGCTGAGGCAGGAAAATCTCTTGAACCTGGGAGGCGCAGGTTGTACAGAGCTCAGGTCGTGGCATTGCACTGTAGCCTGGTCAACAAGAACGAAACTCAGTCTAAAAAAAAAAAAAAAAAGCCTGAACCGGGAAGGAAAGCTGCAGCTACCACAACCATGAAACAAGCAAACTCCAGTTCAACACAAAGAGTGAAGTACTACCCATCACCCACACTGCTGGCAACCCAAGGCAGCTGTGTCTCTCACATTCCTCTATTTTAACTGTTCAGAACTATGTTTTTGTATCTCACCTGCAGCCCCTGCCTTCCAGGTTCTTTCTGCAAGTCTTCCACCAGGGCCACTGCCTCCTCTACACTCTCAGGATGCTGCTCTCACCCAGATCGGGATCTCCCGGGGAAGGACAGTCAGGAACTGTTCTAGAACCAGCAACTCCAGGATCTGCTCTTTTGTACACTTCTCTGGCCTTAGCCACTGACAACGGAGCTTCTGGAGCTGGAGGAGGGCCTCTCGGGGTCTTGATGCTTCTCGGTAATGGAAATGCCAAAAGCTCTGGCAGGATGTCTCTGGTCCAGAGTCATTCCCTTGAAGGGAAATTTCCTGCGCCCAGTCAGAATCTTCTTCCAGTTTCACTATTTGGAAATCTTGTACTGAAGGAGTCTGGATTTGTTGGTCCACAGCTACAGTCATTTTTCAGGTCAGAGAAGTACCTTGCAACTGCACTCTGAAGCTCAAGCCTCTTCCATCACCTCACTGGGAAGCCATCTTCCGTTAGGAGTCACTAACTAGAACTTCTCTGGAAATTCTAGTCAGAGACACGTTAAAAAGTGAACTCTAGGAAAAATCCTAAGTGTTAGCCCCGCAGGCCTGAGAAGAGCGCCGTCCTGCCCCGGCCCCGTTGCATGCCCTGGTGCCTATGGAGTCACTGGTGGGGTGGCAGTTCCAGAAGTTTGGTAAGAGGAGTCAAGGGCTAATGATCTGGTTGAAAAGTAGAGGAGCTTGAAGCTGTGTTTACATAGCAATTAACTAAGGCTGAGAAAACGCCAGTTATCCAGTGAAGAATGTGGGTGGGCTGATAGAGATTATACATACGACAATAAATTGCCCGCCCTCCCAAGCCACTGGTGTTCAGAAGTACAGGGTGTTGCACAGTAGCTGTCTGGCACAAGTCAGACGTCACACAAATAGCAGCATCGGGGTGGAACCAGCTCTAAATTTCAAAGATTCAAATACTCCAACAGCTCATCTGCCCCTCGCCTCTGGCTGGATTCTCAGCCTTGGGCGCACTGTTCAGGATTTCTCAGCTCTAGCATCCTAATTCCAGCTCAGACAGGGACATTTATCCTGATTAAGCTTGCAAGCTTTTAAGAGAAAGGATAATAGGGGCCGGGCGCGGTGGCTCAAGCCTGTAATCCCAACACTGGGAGGCCAAGGCGGGTGGATCATCTGAGGTCGGGACTTCAAGACCAGCCTGAGAAACCCGGTCTCTACTAAAAATACAAAAAAAAAAAATTAGCCGGGCGTGGCGGCGGGCGCCTGTAATCCCAGCTACTCGGGAGGCTGAGGCAGGAGAATCGCTTGAACCCGGGAGATGGAAGTTGAGGTGAGCCGAGATCGCGCCATTGCACTCCTGCCTGGGTAACAAGGGCGAAATTCCGTATCAAAAAAAAAAAAAAAGAGAGAGAGAAAGAATAATAAACACGGACTCTTACGGAATGGTAGAGTTGGAAAGTTAAGAAATACTCTGGCTTGAAATATCTTAAAAGCTGAGGCAATCATGGCTTAGAGACCTCAAGGGACTTGAAGTCCAAGGCCACATAGCTGGTTTGTGGCAGGAAAATGAACAGTGGCTCGGCCCTTCGACTGCAGACTGGGTGACTTACACTGGAAGGCTACTCTGCTCCGCGGGCGACCTTCTCTGGAAGCTTTATGGGGCAACGCGGGCCTTGCAGCCAGGGAAGCCTGGCGCCTACAGGGCCGGGGCCGTCCTTCCAGGCCCAGGGGGCATCGGGGAGCAGAGCTCCACCATCACGAGGATCGTATCCCGGCTCCGAGTCATATCGCGGGGACTCGGAACTAGGGCCCGAGGCGTCCGGACCCCAGCTCGCGGCCCAGGCCGGAGGTGAGAACTGCTCCCGCCCCGCGAAGCCCTGAGAATACGGACGGCTCGGCCCCGCGACACCCTCTCCGCAGCCACGCAACGTTCCCACACTGCACCAAAAGCCCAAGCCCCAGGCCCCAGGCCCCAAGCCCAAGCCCGGGTATTCGGACTGCCGCTGAGCACCGGAAGCGGAAAGCTGAGCCCCAGAAGGACTCCTTGTTGGCTGGAACTACGTTTCCCAGTGGTCGCCATCCGAAGACAGACAGCAGCGTTAGCCAATAAAACATGAGGATATTTCGGGCGCCTATTGGTTCCCGACGAATCATTGATGACAGGTGGGACTTGCTGGATAGGGCCACCTATCCAGCTTGGCTACAAGTCCCTCCTGTCATCAACGAGAACCGCAGCCAGAGCTCGCACAACTGTGGGGAGTGTGGGTCCTGCTTCCCAGGGGAAGTGGAGACCTCTCACCCTGCGTGGCCCTGGTGGCACTAAGCGAGAGGCTCTTTACAAAGTTTTTTGTTTTGTTATTTGATTTATTTTATTTTTTTGAGAAGGAGCCTCGCTTTGTGGCCCAGGCTGGGGTGCGGTGGCGCGATCTCGGCTCACTGCAACCTCCGCCTCCTGGGTTCAAACAATTCTCCTGCCTCAGCCTCGCGAGTAGCTGGGATTACAAGCGCGCGCCACCATGCCCGGCTAATTTTTTGTATTTTTAGTAGAGCCGGGGTTTCACCATCTTGGCCAGGCTGCTCTTGAACTCCCGACCTCGAGATCCACCCACCTCGGCCTCCCAAAGTGCTGGGATTATAGGTGTGAGCCACCATGCTAGGCCTTTGTTTTGTTTTTAATAGAAACGAGGTCTAACTATGTTGCTCAGGGTGGTCTCAAACTCCTGGGCTCAAGCGATCCTCCTGCCTGGGCCTCCCAAAGTGCTGAGATTACAGGCGTGAGCCGCAACGCTGGTTTATAAAATATTTTCACTTAGGGCCAAGGGCAGCTGTTTAACCCTGTTAGTCCCTATTTACCCCTACTATACAGATGACTAAACTGAGATAGCATGGGACTGAGGTCTCTGCTCCTATGAAGATGGGACTCCAATTAAGGTTTTCTGCCACTTAAAGCGCTTTTCTCTGCCATAGTTGCTAGCTGTAGTGATGTTCTACCACTGTGTTCCTCCCCTCACCTACCACCACACAATTCCTCATTTCCTGCTTGCACAGTCCTGGGTCATTTAAGATTAATACCATTGACTCATTCAACAGCTGTGGAGCAATTTGGGCCAAGCACCAAGCGGCACGCGTGCTGTGGTGGAAGAAAAAAAAGTGAAACACTCCTTCCTCTTAAGGAATGCAATCCAGCAGTGCATTTTCTAAAATGCTGCCGTGGAGTTATGTGCAACCCAGATTAACTCCAATGCAGTGCTATTAATAAATGCTTCGCGAAATGCTATGTGCTAAGTGGAGGTGTGTTCAAAGGAAATGACTTGATAGAAATACCAGGGACTGACAGGGTGTGGTGGCTCACACCTGTAATACCAGCACTGGGAGGCCAAGGCGGGCAGGTCACCTGAGGTCAGGAGTTCGAGATCAGCCTGGCCAACATGGTGAAACCCCTACTCTACTAAAAATACAAAAAAATTAGCCTGGCATGGTGGTGTGCGCCTGTGATCCCAGCTAGTCAGGAGGCTGAGGGAAGAGAATCGATTGAACTGGGGAGGCAGAGAGTGCAGTGAGCTGAAACCACACCACTGGTTTGAGACGAACCTGGCCAACATGGGGAAACCCCGTCTTAAACAAACAAACAAACAAAAAGCAAAATAAAAAATACCACGGAAGGGCTGGGAGAGCCCAGGACGGTGCAGCCTCAGGGAAAAGACCTACTTCACACATTTTTTCTGGTTCGGTTTTCTGGCAGGAATCCTGGAACCCTGCATTGTAGGTTTCACTTCCTATTTAACAGATGAAAGGTCCAAATTTAATAAAGGTGGGGGAAGCTGTGATTGCCCCCACAGTAGGAGCAGCCTGTGGTTACGTGAGGGACAGAATGACAGGAAGGGCTTTCCAAAATCAGTTGCAAAGCTGGGCCATGGAAATTGCTTTTATCCCTCTTAACTTAGTGTTGACAAAAAGTCTTAGCGTAGACAAACCCACTGAGCTTAATTTGGGAGAAAAAGTCATGGAGAAGACCCTTTAGAATGCACTTTCAAACTAGAAAACAAATGGGGTGCCTGAAAGGTGGTCATTCCCCTTGTCTTTAGAAAAAAGGAATCGAGGCCAGGCACAGTGGCTTATGCCTGTAATCCCAGCACTTTGTCTGTAATCCCAGCACTTTAGGAGGCCTAGCCAGGCAGATTATGAAGTCAGGAGTTCAAGACCAGCCTGGCAATATGGTGAAACCCCGTCTCTACTAAAAACACAAAAATTAGCTGGGCATGGTGGCACACGCCTGTAGTCCCCAGCTACTCAGCAGGCTGAGGCAGAAGAATCGCTTGAACCTGGGAGGCAGAGGTTGCAGTGAGCCGAGATCGCACCACTGCACTACAGCCTGGCTGACAGAGTGAGACTCCATGGAAAGAAAAAAAGAAAGGAAGGAAGAAAGGAAGGGAGGGAAGGAAGGAAAGAAATAAAGGAAGAAAGGAAAGAGAAAGAAAGAAAGGAAAGACAGAGAGAAAGAAAGGAAGGAAGGAAAGAGAAAAAAAGAAAAAGAAAGGAAGGAAGGAAGGAAGGAAAGAAAATAAAGGAAGAGAAAGAAAAGAGAGAGAGAAAATCCAGGCTCAGTGGCTCAGGCCTGTAATCTCAGCATCTGGGAGGCCAAGGCAGGTGGATCACCTGAGGTCGGGAGTTCGAGACCAGCCTGACCAACATGGAGAAACCCTGTCTCTACTAAAAATATAAAATTAGCCGAGCGTGGTGGCGCATGCCTGTAATCCCAGCTACTCGGATCCCAGTAACTTTAATCCCAATTACCGGGGAGGCTGAGGCAGGAGAATCGCTTGAACCCAGGAGGCAGAGGTTGCAGTGAGCCAAGATTGCACCATTGCACTCCAGCCTGGGCAACAAGAGTTAAACTCCGTCTCAAAAAAAAGAAAGAAAAGAAAAAGGGAATCAAGAAGAACCTTTAGAATGAACCTCTGAGCTACAATCCGGATCATAAACAACATATTCCTAGGAGGAAAAAAAAAGCAACAGCTCAGAATAAACCCAAGGACCATCAACCACATGAGAAGTCCAGGGCTCAGGAGGACTTACTAGGAGGAGAAGCTCAAAGTCAGTGAGGCGGGCCTTCCTTCCTTCCTTCCTTCCTTCCTTCCTTCCTTCCCTTCCCTTCCTTCCCTTCCTTTCCTTCCTTCCTTCCTTCCCTTCCTTCCTTCCCTTCCTTCCTTCCCTTCCTTCCCTTCCTTCCTTCCTTCCTTCCCTCCCTCCCTCCCTCCTTGATTTATTTTCAAGACAGGGTCTCTCTCTGCTGCCCAGGCTGGAGGATAGTGACCTGATCATTGCTCACTGCAACCCTGGTCTCCCTGGGCTCAGGCAATCTTCCTGCCTCAGCCTCTGAAGAGATGAGGTTTGCCATGTTGCCAAAACCTCAGTAATTTGGCATCTGAACATATGCAGCCTCAGAGAGGACTCTGAACCCTGAAGGAGTTGCCTGAACTTGGAGCTAAGGTACCAACACGGGTCCTTGAAAGCCCTCCCTGTAGATCACGTGAGCCTAGGTATTCAAGACCAGCCTTGCCAACATGGTAAAACTCCATCGCTATTAAAAATAAAAAAAAAAAAAAGGCAAAAAAAAGACATCAATACATGTAAGATGTAAATTGGTTCGGTCTGGAAAGGCAGGACAACTGGAAGCCAGGGCTTCCAGGTCATAGGTGGATTCAAAGATTTTCTGATTAACAATTGGTTATTTAAAGACCTGGAATCATTACAAAGAAAGAAAAGGCCGGGCGCAGTGGCTCACGTCTGTAATCCCAACACTTTGGGAGGCCGAGGCGGGAGGATCACCTGAGGTCAGGAGTTTGAGACCAGCCCAGCCAAGATGGGGAAACCCTGTCTCTACTAAAAGTACAAAAAAAAAAAGCCAGGCGTGGTGGCGCGCATCTGTAATTCCAGCTACTTGAGGAGGCTGAGGCAGGAGAATTGCTTGAACCCAGGAGGCAGAAGTTGCAGTGAGCCGAGATTGCACCACTGCCCTCCAGCCTGGATGATAGAGCGAGACTAGATCTCAAAAAAAAAGGACCTGGAACCATTAGCAAGGAATGTCTGGGTTAAGATAAGGGGTTGTGGAAACCAAGGTTTTATCATGCAGACAAAGCCTCCAGGTAGCAGGCTTCAGAGCTCTTATTAGATCAAAAATAGTTGACAAACTCTTAGTTATTTCTCTCCTGGATCAGGGAGAAGAATTGGAAAGGAATGGGGATTCTCTATAGAATGTAGATCTTCCCCACAGGGACGGCTTTGCAGAGGCATTTAAAAATATGTCAAAGAAATCTACCTTGTTTTTTTTTTTTTTCGTTTTGTTTTGCGATGGAGTCTTGCTCTGTTGCCCAGGCTGGAGTGCAGTGGTAGGATCTCAGCTCACTGCAGCCTCTGCCTCCCAAGTTCAAGTACTTCTCCTGCCTCAGCCTCCGTAGTAGCTGGGGTTACAGGTGCACAACAGCACACACAGCTAATTTTTATTTTTTGAGGCAGAGTCTCGCACTGTCGCCCAGGCTGGTGTGCAGTGGCACAATCTCGGCTCACTGCAATCTCCACCTCCTGGGTTCAAGCAATTCTCCTGCCTCGGCTTCCCGAGTAGCTGGGACTACAGGTGTGTGCCACCACGCCCACCTAATTTTTTTGTATTTTTAGTAGAGACGGGGTTTCACTATGTTGGCCAGGATGGTCTCCATCTCCTGACCTTGTGATCCACCTGCCTCGGCCTCCCAAAGTGCTGCGATTACAGGTGTGAGTCACCACGCCTGGCAGTTAAGAATATATAATTTGGAGTAAAATACGTCTCTCTCTTTCAGGGCCTATCTGTCATGTGACGCTATACTAGAGTCCACCTGGAATTTGGTGTCTTATTGCTACAGAGAATCCGCTTTGTCGGTCTTAAGATCTGTTTTAATGTGAATGCTGGTCAGCTGTGCCTGAGTTCCAGCAGGGAGGAGGGTAGAATGAGGCATGTCCAGCTTCTCTTCCCATCATGGCCTGAACTAGTTTTTTGGGTTAACTTTGGAATGCCCTTGGCCAATGGGAGGGTCCATCAATCGGTTGGGGGGCTATGAATTTTATTTTTGGTTTAGATTAGGAACAAGAATTCTGGGAAAGCTAACATGGAAACTCAGGCCAGCACTCTTGGCCTGCACACACATCTATCTTTCTTTTCTTTTTTTTTATATTGTATTTCAGGTTTGGGGGTACATGTGAAGAACATGCAAGACTGTTGCACAGGTACACACATGGCAGTGTGATTTGCTGCCTTCCTCACCTTCACCTATATCTGGCATTTCTCCCTGTGCTATCTCTCCCCAACTCCCCACCCCCCACCCCCGTTTTTTTTTTTTTTTTTTTTTTTATACAATATTTTTATTTTTGCCACGGGGGGGTGGAGCAACACCAAAGTTTGGCACAGTGTCACCCCCCCCCACGGTGTAAGAAAAAATACAC
>CAUYQU010041779.1:0-13503 GCA_963574635.1 Cheracebus regulus
ATGTGGAGGTCTAGGAAGCAGAAACAAGTAGGGCAAGTGGGCAGCCTGGAAACGAAAAGCTTCTGCACAGTCAACAATCAACAAAATGAAAAGCCAGGCTATGGTTTGGGAGAAACTATTTGTGAACCATGTATCTAATAACGAGTTAATATCCAGAATATATAAAGAACTCACACAGCTCCCTATCAGATAAATAAATAGTCTGGTTAACAAGTACGCAAAGGACTTGAATAGGCATTCCTCAAAAGAAAACCCACAACTGGCCGACAAGTATATGAAAATGTGCTCAACATCATTAATAATCAGAGAATGCAAATGAAACCCACAATGAACTATCACCTCACACTTGCTAGGATGTGTATTATCAAAAAGTCAAGAGATAAAAATGAATGATGGCAATGGTGTGGAGAAAATGAAACCCTTTTAGGGTGTGCATAAAAGAGGACCTTTATATGCTGCTGACAGACATGCAATTGGTGCAGCCGTTATGAAAACCAGTATAATGGTTCCTTGGAAAATCAAAATAGATCTGCCATATGACCCAGCAGTTCATCTGTTGAGTATGCACCCCATCTCCAAAATGAAATCCACATCTCATAGAGATAGCTCCAGTACTAACTAATTCTAGCTCATTAATCACACAGGAAATTAGAGTTTCTATTTGAAAAGAATTTTTTTCACCATCCTGGTATCAAATATTTATTCTAGTCACCTCTTTTTATTTCTTGGTTTGTAATAATCTAGGTACTACTACCCACTGAAAGAACTAATTCATTGTTCCAACAAGAAATGAGAAATATTGAGAAGAATGCAATGTTATACTTCTTGCCTTCAACCAGTTATTCTAGTTTTATGGAGGATTTAATTCTTACCCAGGTAACTCTAGTTACTATATCCATAATACCAAGTTAACAATCCTAAAAAGATAAGAACACAGAGTTGACTAGAATGGTTTATAAGCTACCCAGTTTATGGCATTTTTGTCATAGCAGCCTGAATAAGACCCCAAGATTTGAATTTGAACTAGCAACAGATAATCATATAATGCTTAGTTGCCATTCCCTATGAGCAAATTGCAAACAAATATATACAAAAAAGTAATAGTTTCACACGATAAACTGCTCCCTTATTTTTTATTTTACCATTTATTTGGCTTGAACAAACTCATCTATGAAAACCTGAACTTGATATGCCCAAGCAACTAAAATGTTAAATTTTGAATAAAGAAGAGGAAAAAAGGTAAAAAAAAAAAAAAAAGGAATTTATAGCTAAGTATTTGAAATGTGGACAACTGAAATTGAGTTTTCTCACAAAATCAGATTCCAGGGAATAAGCAGTTCCTGACTTGTTGATAGAGGATGCTATAAACACAGCCATGGGCAGAAAGTCTAGCTTCTATTTTGTGGCTGGGATATGTGCATGTCACATACTCATATAAATTTCCTGCTGAACAGTCCTGTCTCCTGCTTCTCTGCATTCAGCCCTGCAAAAGAATTTAATGAGTTGTAAGGGCCCAGCCAAAGAACCAAGGAAGCAGAGGCAGAGTGTTAGTAATTATTGCTTGAATGGGTACTAAAAGTGAGAGCATGAAATGGATCAGAATACATAAGACAAGCCAGAAAGGAAGTATATACAAACTATCCAAGATCAGGGCAAGTAAACAGCCCACAGCTAGGTCCATCAGCAGGAAGCAGGAAGATATACATAATAGCTGTATATGGGGCAAGCCTATTCCAAGGTGCACAACAGCTTAGTCAATGGGGAAAGAGTATAAAGCAGTATAAAGCTCAGGTCAGATGCAAGCTTTGGGGAAGGAAGGCCAGGGTTTGTTTCCGATAAGAGGCTTTGGCTTGCTTCATGGGAAAGGTGGGCTTTTTCCCAGTGTGGACATGCTGGAGTCATTTGGGAAAATCTCTCCATGGGAGGGAATGGGGTGGGAGAGAAGAGACAGAGAGGTGCTCCCTAACTTGCACTGTACTTCGACCTATAGACCTTAGAGAAACACACATTTAGAAATGCATTAGTCATTGTTTTTCTAAAAAGACAGCTGAGGATAGTTGTATAAAACCAATTTGTTCCACGTGTAATGCACTCTAGTCTACTTAATGCACATAATGAGTACGCTAACCGCACTGAGCCTCTCTCCTCCAACTCAACCGCACCTAATAACAGGAGCGTTAGATAGCCCACAGACCTCATAATTTTCCTTTCATTTCCTTTGACTTAACTCATTCAACAAGAAAGTCTCTTATTTTTCTCTGGTGGTGTCTTGGCCTCACTCTCAACTTTGTTTTCTTCTGCTGACTTCTGTAATCATGAGTTCCCAGGAAGGCATGTAACTTTCCCCCACATCATTGTCTGAAGCCATGTTATATAGTTTAATGGAATGCAACCCTCTTCTCTAGGTAAAAGAGTTTTAATATCATTTCTTCTTTGCTTATCTTTTTGTGAAGCTGTAAGAGAAAGTCTGAAAAAAAATAGCAATGACAATCAAAAAAGTGGCAATTTTTCTTGTGTTAAAATGAAGTCCCAAGGAGTATGGTGGCTCTGTGATGCCATTGGGGAATTCATTTTGCATCTATTTTTCTAGTCAGCCTCAGCATAGTGTGTGGATGTCATCTCATAGTTGCAGAGTGGCTGCTTCTTTTCTAGTATTGTGACTACCCCAGACAAGAATGGAGAAAAGTTAATAAGCTAGAGCTACCCAATTTAACTTAGTCTGCTGCCATTTTAAAGATTAGTCCCAGAAGTTGACTGTATAATTTTTACCTATACCTTAATGGTCAGAATTATGCCACATACATGGTCATCTGAAGATACAAAGGAGTTTATTATATTTAGGTTTTAGCCAGAAAATTTTCACTTATTATAAAATAGAGTCATTTTTGATAGAGTAAAAGTGGCAATAAATAGTAGGTAGGTAGAGAAATGGCTATCTGGCCATAGACATAAAATAAATCATTAAAAGTATTCCATCAATGAAAAGCCTTGATAAGTGGTAAAACTAAGCAGTGCAGGTTGATATGTGAGCACATCACGAGACAATGTGATGTAGTCTGAGGACTGAAGAAGAAAGCTTAATAAACATGAGACCAGAAAAACAAATAAAAATTAATTAGGTAAAGTGGTATTGTGGGATATGAATTTGTAATTCTGGGCAGAAATAATAATACAGGCAAAGAAATGTTCAGACTGTGAAGAAGTGTGCCATTAAACCTATATGTAATAAGCTCTGCATCTTCAGATGACCATGTGCTGTTATATTTAGGTCAACAATCCATTTGGGTTGAATTTTTTTTTTTTACATGGATTGACTAAGGCATCTAAATTTATCCTTTTTTATATGTTTTTGATAAAAATACATCTTAATTTACTATCTTTGCCATTTTTACATGAAGAGCTCACTATCGTTAGTTATATTTAAATTGTTGTGCTATAGATCTCTAGAACTTTTTTCTTCATATCTGTAACTTTATATCCACCGGACAATTCACCATTTCCTCCTCCCTTCTAGCCCCTGGCAGCTACAATTCTACTTTCTATTTCTATTTATGTCTCATAAAAGTGAAATCATACAGTATTTATCATTTTGTGACAGATTTATTTCACTTAGCATAAGTTCTGTTTTTCCTTCCAGCAGATTTATGATTTTAGATACTACATTTATGCCTTTGTTTGTTTTGAGTAAGTTAATTTTGCATATGGAGTAAAGTAAGGGTCTAACTTTGTTCTTTTGCATGCGGATATTCAATTTTTATACCACCATTTGTTGAAGAGGATGTTTATTTCCATTGTGTTGTCTTGGCATCCTTCTTAAAGATTGACCAGCTGCAGGAAGGCTTATTTCTCAGCTTTCTAGTCTTACTGGTCTACACATCTGCCTTTTTGCCGGTACTACATTCTTTGATTACTGTAGCTGCATAATATGTTTTGAAATCAGGCAGTGTGAGACCTCCAACTTTGTTTTCCTTTCACTGTTCTCAATACATGCATCTCCTTAGCTCAAAAGTGTGTCTTCTGTAAACAGCATATAGCTGATCCTGTTTTTAATCTATTTTGCTAATTTATGCCTTTTCATTGGGGAGTTTAGTCCTTTTTTTAAAAAAATAATTTCTTAAAAAGAAAGGCTTTCTGTTGACCCTTTTTCTTATATCTTATGAAACTTTTTGTTCCTCATTTTCTCCCCGCTGCCTCTTATTGTGTTAAGTTGATTATTTGTAGGAAAATGTTTTGATTCCTTTCTCATTTCCTTATATGTATATATATATGTATTCTTTTTGGTTAGCATGAGTATTACAAATTGCATATAAAAAGAATCCAATTTATTTGAAAGTATAGCCAAATTAGCTTCACTTGCATAGAAAAACTACTTCATTACTACTTTTATTCCTTCTCCTTTGTATTATTAATGTCATGAATTATATCTTTATTTATTGTGTACTCATTAATATAACTTCTAGATATTTTTATGCTTTTGTCTTTCAAATTTTCGAATAGAGTAAAAAGTGGAGGTATCAAAATTATAGTAAGGCTAGTTTTTATATTTGTCAATGTATTAATTTTAGCAGGAAATTTTATATTTTACATAAGTTTAATTACCTGACTGGCATCTCAGTCTCAACTTGAAGAAATTCTTCAACATTTCTTGTCTGCTGGGTCTGGTGTATGAACTCTCAACTTTCAGTTATAGGAAATGTCTTAATTTCTCACTCATTTTAAAAATAGTTTTGCTAGATATAGACTTCTCAGTTGACAGGTTTCTTGCTTTGTTTTTGGCACAATAAATATATCATCCTCAGGCTTCTGGCCTGCAAGGTTTTTGCCACTAATCTGCTGATAATTTTATTGTGGAACATTGTATGTGATGACTTGCTTTTGTTATTTCAAGATGTCCTCTTTGTCTTTGACTTTCAACTATTTGATTTTAATATATCTCAGTGTGGCTGTTTTTTATTGCGTTCATCCCACTTTATTTGCTGAACTTATTAGATTTGTGTCTACAGTTCTTCTCTTAAATTTGGGAGGTTTTCATCCATAAATTTTTCGAATAAAGTGTTTGCTGCTTTTTCTCTTCTTTCTTTCCTCTACTCTCCTTTCTCTCCTTGTTAATAGAAAATCTGTAAAAAAATTAAATGGCTTCTATAAAGGACTCTTGTAATTTGTATTTTGCTCAACTTGACGGGGTTCTATAAGTACACTGGCCTCTGTTTACTCTTTTTTTTTTTTTTTTTGTCTTTGTTCTTCTGAACAGATAATTGCAAATAATGTCTTCAGGTTTGCTGATTCTTTCTGCCGCCTGGTCAAGTCTGCTATTAATCTCCTCTGGTGAATGTATAGAGAGTTATAGTTTTCTTCTCTGGAATTTTTATTTGCACATTAGTATTATTTCTATGTCTTTGTTGATATTCTAATTTTGTTCATGTTATCTTTTAAAAATTTATTTATTTTACTTTAGGTGCATACTATATCTGACATTTCTCCCCATGCTATCCCTCTGTACCCTCCCCTCCCTCCCCACCTCCCGCTGTCTCTCCCCTACTCCCCCCAACTGCCCCCAGTGTGTGATGTTCCTCTCCCTGAGTCCATGTGTTCCCATTGTTCAACACCCACCTATGAGTGAGAACATACGGTGTTTGGCTTTTGGTTCTTGTGTCAGTTTTCTGAGAATGATGGTTTCCAGATTCATCCAAGTCCCTACAAAGGACATGAACTCATCGTTTTTTATGGCTGCATAGTATTCTTTTTCTATATCTTCTTATTAGTTCTAATTCTGTTTGCTGAGGCTATGGGAGCCTCCACAGACTTGCCCTTCACATTTAAAAAGCTGCCATTGCCTCTTCTCTTAGTCTTCCTTTACCAAGGTAAATATACTCAATTTGCTTTACCCTTCTCTATATTGCATAGTGTTCAGGCCTATGGTGCTGATATCTCTCTGAAAGGATGGCTTCTAGAAAGTGAGCAGATGTGATTTTACAGAGTATGATAACCTTTCCTGAGTGCAGGTATGTTCTCATTATGTTAGCCTAAGTTTTCATTACTTAAATATATCTTTATATTTTTGGATAAAGTGGAGTGAAGGTCAAATAATTTTCACAGTTTTCTTTCATATAAACTATCTCTAAAATAAAAGTGTAGCAAAATATGCTTGTAAATTAATATTCTTAAGCTAAATTTAGGCCATTGATCCTTGCTAAATTTCAAATTTTTTTTTCATTTCATTGAGGAGAGTTTGAATTTTGATTGTTAAACAAATGAAGCAATAAATCCACCTTTTATTGGCTCCCTTCTACATGCTAGATGCTGGTGTTAGAAATCTCAAAATCCAATGGAAGTTTTATATCATAAACATTTGAAAAGATTATTAAGCAAAGAATTATAATAAGATATGTGATGAGCAGGACACTTATGTGTTCTGCTATCCCAGAGAAAGGAGTCTGTGAATTTTTAAAAATAAATTAAATTAATGATTCTTGAATTGAGTCCTAATATGTGAGTAGGAGTTTTTCAGGATAAGCAGGTAAGACTACTATAAATAGGTGCTCAAATATTATAAATGTACAAATGTGAGAAACACTGAAAAGTATTCATTGGAATTAGCAGGCTCGTTTGGCAACTTTAAAAGCAGTTTCATTGGAGTTGTAACTGCAATAATCAGATAGCTTTGAAAAAGCTTGGTTATAAAGCAATTTTCTCATGGGAGTGAAGGTGGTGGCTTATGATGGGAGAAACCCGAGTTTGTACAAAAGCTGGTAAACAGCAGCCAGTTAGGAAGAAAGAACCTAGAGGAGCTAGAAGACACACCTGATGGGGTAATAATCAATTAGTTTTTGCAGCTTCATGAACTAGTCCAAAATTCTGTGGCTTAAAGCAACACATATTGATTATTTCTCACAAACCTGTAAGTTAACTGCGCAGTTCTTTTGGTCTCAGCTGCTGAGATGGCCTCTGAGCTCAGCTGGTGGCTTTCCTGGGTTGAGTCGTGTGAGAAGGCCTCTTACGACTAACAGTTGGTTCAGTAACAGCTGAGGCAGTGACAAGGCCATGTGTCTTTCATCATTCTGCCAGCTAGCCTGGGATTACTCACATGGAGGTGGTCATAGATTTCCCAAGAGCAGCAAGTGAAGGCAAACTTCAATGCCCAAGCTCTTTCCAAGACTCAGTTTGCATCACATTCGCTATTGTCCCAATGGCCACAGCATGTCCTATGGCCAAGTGGAAAATCACCATTTAGAGGTGTGGATACTGGGGGATGTGGATCATTGGAGATCATTGCTTCTGCTGTTGATCATGGTAGAGATGAGATGTAGGTCTTATGAGAAGGGAGGCTTGGACAGAAGGAAAGACATAATGTAAGGATGGCTCTTAAGGTAGTTAACTCTGTGGGTAGGAGAGCATTAGGCTGAGGGAGATTATTACTCATAGCTTCTTTTTCCTCTTTGAAGTTGGAGGCTGTGTCATCTTCTGGTATGAAGGGAGTAAAGATATGAAAGGGGATTTAAGGAGAATCATGAAATACTCTCCCTAAAGTCATGAAATACTTTGAAATACTAGAGTCATGGCATACTTTGAAATATTAGAGAAAGGAGACAGAGGTGATCAGAGACATGTGAAAAATGATTGCCACTAAATATTGAAAGTCCTTTTAAAGATTTTAAAACCACAGAATTGTAATCGTATCAGTCTAAAGGTTGTTTTCATTTTTTTCCAGCTGGTCTTAATAACTTGATTATAGAAATGGAGAAGATATAAGGGTGAATGGATCCAAGGTTGGAATTTTACAAGATGTGTGAGTGTTGTTGAGGTGGGACACTTCGTATGGTATGGAACAAAACCAGGAGGGGAAAGCCACATGCTAAATATAGAGTCAAGAGATTTTTGGTCCTGACAAGTTCAAAGTGCCATTGTTGTGGGTGGGACACAGGGAATAGGAAAAGGGAAGGCCATGATCACAGCAAGCTGTTGAAGCTTAAGCCCACAGAGATGAAGCAATGCTGGATTGGCCAGTAAAAGTGAGTTTTACTGAAGTGAGGTATGGCTGAAGATCCTTCATTAGGAATGTAGTGGAGCAGCAAGGTTTATCATATATGTAACATCTATGTGGATATTGGAGTTTCTCCAGAACAGGATAACAGCAAGACTGGAAATAAAAAGAAAGACTAAGAACCAGTGGTTACAAACTATATCTCCCATGTCTAGGGAATGTTTTCAGACTGTCCTCCTCTTAGTCGAGATGATGGAGGCAAAATAGGCCTTGGGTAAGACTTTTGTCTCTCTGTTTTCTGTAAATATTAGACACTTTTTATAAACAGTTGCTATTTCATTTCCTTTTGAGGAGTTTCCCTTTTATCAGAGTTTTAAAAGTCCTTTTGATGACTGAATTTTTTTCTAAGCCCCAGTGCATCAGGGTTTAAAATCTTGTTACACTTTTCCAACAGATGTAAGCTCTTCCCTTTCCTTCATTTATCTTCACATTACTGCCCTTATTTCCAGCCTTTACATGTATCCTTTTGAAATCTGAGTTCATCTGAAATGAGCCCAGACCTTGTCCCCAGATAATAATGTGGGGCAATGTAACTTGATGGACTTTTCTAAATGTCTCTAAATTTTCTCATTTTGGGGACCACATTCTCTTCTAGAATTTTTGCTCCAGGGTTGCTCCCTGCTTTTTATCTGAACTTAAAAAAAAAAAAGGAAAAAAATTGCTTGCAGTTCTAGGGTTGATATCTGATGATGATAGCTTTCTTTACTTTTTATGTATCAAAAAACATACATAATCAGTTTTTCCTAAAGTTTGTGAAAAATCATGAACTTTGGAATCAAATAGATCTAAATTTAATCCTAGATTTACCATTTATTATTTGGGAATCAATGAGTAAGATGTCTTTCAAATATGAATTATTGTTTATCAAATGGATGGAGGAATAAAGCTTCTGTTCTTGTCATGATAATAACATGATATAATGCTAATCTTCTGTGTCTAAAGTCTGGCACAAAATAGACACAAAGTAAATGTTAATTTCCAACTCTGTTCTCAGCCTTGATCATTTATTTCTTCTTAGTCAAATTTAAGTCCGGATATTAGGATTTTTCTAAATTTATAACTATTCTAAGTTAAACA
This sequence comes from Cheracebus regulus, assembly GCA_963574635.1. NCBI lineage: Eukaryota > Metazoa > Chordata > Mammalia > Primates > Pitheciidae > Cheracebus > Cheracebus regulus. The sequence goes on from CAUYQU010041779.1 coordinate 9,119, forward strand.
TCAATAAGACAAAAAGTAAAAAATTTTAAAGTACTAATAAATGTGAATGTAAAAGAGAGTAAAGCATGTCATTAATTTTTTTATTCTCAAGTTGATGCTTGGAAATATTATTGCAAGCATTACTACTACATTTGAAAGGTCATGTGGAGTGATAGGAAAGGTCTAGGAAGACAAACCAGCTGAAATATCTCCAAACAGATTGCCACAGCTTCTGAAGTTCTCCATACATATTGAAGTTTAGACAATGTCTATGAAAACTGCTGTTAAATTAAGGCAGTTTATCACCCACTATAAGGAATTAGAGTATAATGCTTAACAAAGACTAAGGTTCTAAGAGGAGATGGGACATCAGACAGATATATTTTTGAAGAAGAGGAAAAGGAGAAGTCTGAAGTATTTGACTTTATGCAAATAGAAAATAAATGGCTGAATACTACTGCCATTATCTGCGCTTCTTACTACAATTTAGAGTTTCTAGCTAAAATACACAATTTTGAGTGGAAAGAAATGATAGAAATGGAATTTTTTGGCAAACGATCAGTGGTCTTGACCTTGCTCCTGGCTGGTCAGGCAAGAGACCCCCTCCACTACCTCTAAGATCTCATGTTTTTTCCTTTATATGTTGAAATGTCTGTGAAACAATTAATTGTCCTTCAACTAGAAAATAGATGAAGCCTCACTATAATAATAAAGCATTTTCTTCTGCTAATTTTTATGTGAAAACAGGATGTATGATTATGGATCTTTAGACAGTCTTGATTTGGGATCAAAGAGTCCAACTCTGTCGTGAATTTGGAACTGGACTACCTGAATGGAAAGCCTGGTTGGGTTTCCTTGGTTAAATTACACCCTGATCTGCATCTTCCGCTTATGTAAAAGAAACCAAAAACACTGGCTTTTAGGATAGAGGTGTAGGGTCTGTCTCATGGTTTGGGGGCTGGGGTGAGAATGACGGATGAGGCAGCAAGACCTTTGAACCCAGATGTCACTTTCTCAAAAGACTTCACATTGATCTCTCTCTCTCTCTCTCTCTCTTTTTTTTTTTTTTGAGACAGGTTTTGTCTCTGTCACCCAGGCTAGAATGCAGTGGTGCCATCTCAGCTCACTGCAACCTCCACCTCCCAGGCTCAAGCTGCCCTCCCATCTCAGTCTCCTGAGTAAGATGAGTGGCTAATTTTTTTGGCGGGGGGTTAGAAATGGAATTTTGCCATGTTGCCTAGGCTGGTCTTGAACTCCTGTGCTCAAGTGATCTGCTTGCTTCAGGCTCCCACAGCATTGGGATTACAAGCATGAGCCGCCATGGCCTGGCCACGTTAACTTTTTTGATATCTCCAAAATAATTATTTTACATTCAGTTGCAGGGATGCACTGACACAATTCAAAGAACCTCTGTTAGTTTGGATGAGATTAGACTGTAGTAAAGAGGCCCAATAATAGCTGTGGTTAAAAGAAGAGAGACATTTGTTTCCTTTCTGACATAGCAGTAAACTACTGTTTAACTCTCTGTATTAGTCAGAGTTCTCTAGAGGGACAGAACTAATGGGAGATATACATATGTATCTCCCATTATATATATGTGAAGGGGAGTTTATTAAGTCATAACTTAAAGGATCACAGGTCTCACAATAGGCCATCTGCAGGCTGAGGAGCAAGGAGAGCCAGTCTGAGTTCCAAAACTGAACAAGCTGGAGTCTGATGTTTGAGGGCATGAAGCATCCAGCATGGGAGAAAGAGAGAAAGAGGTAGCCTGGGAGCTTAGGCCCATCTCTCTTTTCACATTTTTCTGCCTGCCTGTATTCTAGCCATGCTTACAGCAGATTAGGTTGTGCATGTAATCCCAATGCTGTGGGAGGCTGAAGCAAGCAGATCACTTGACCTCAGGAGTTCAAGACCAGCCTAGGCAACATGGCAGAATTCCATTACTACCCACCCCGCCAAAAAAATTAGCCACACATCTTATTCGGGAGGCTGAGATGGGAGGACAGCTTGAGGCTGGGAGGTAGAGGTTGCAGTCAGTATTAACCATCACACTCTCTAAAATGAAGCACCATTTCCATGCAATAGCCACAACTCTGTGCCATTCTACTCTATATCTCTACACAGTAGAGAAGTAGTATTCAGCATGTAGCTGGTAGATGTTCCACTCAGCTGATTGTTGATTCTATTGATGATCATGTAAGTGACCCATATTAACTCCAATATCATAATGACTTTGACACAGTTGACAGTTTTCCATGTATAGCAGGGCTTTTCCCAATATTCCAAGACCTGATTTTGTTGAGACTGTCATATTCTAGAACTTAGATGTGTATTTTAATTAAGGTGGTATTTAATTGAAATTTAGATTTAATTGAAAGTTTAAAATAACCGGAAGCGATGTAGATAATTTGAATATTATTTGTAACAAGTTTGTTGTTAATTTAGGAAGAACTTGTGGACTAAGGCTTTGAAAAATTAACAGAGTTTGGATAGGTAAGTCTCTGGGACAGAGGAGAGCACAGCATGTAAGTTCAGTGAGTGAGGGTCTGAGAGGTGGTATTGATGGCAGGCCTATATAAGAGAGAAGTAGGGAAGAATGCTGGATATTTGAATTGGGGGCAGGTGATGAAGCAAATGATAGGCACAGAATGCATTATTCTTCTGCAGATAGATGTTGGTAATAATAACATATAAGAATTCAGACTGATGCATAAGGACTAAAAGAACTAGAACATTCTTTTGAGAAAACCAGTTCCATGAAGCAAACAGTTGTTAGACTTTAAACCTCATACGTCTTGTGACATGTGTATGAAAAGGAGAAAGTCAGGAATTAATCTAAGTTTAAAGAAAAAATATATCACCTTTATCCTCCGGTTATTAGTTTTCTTACTTGGACGTGTATTTGTTATAAATAAAATGTGTTTAAAAATATCTTGGGTAGAGTTTTCATGATGTCATATGCATCGCTATGTTAGGCTAGATGAAGTGTTTACATAGCCATACATTTTTAAAGTTTTTGGTAGTACCTTCTCAGCCTGTGATTGAGACATCTCTGGTTAAGTAAATTAATGTTTCTATTTTCAATGACTCACTTCGAATAACACATTTACTTTTAAGCCTGCACTGGCCTTTATAATCTTTCTACTAAAAAATAAAATGGTGGTTCATCGTCTTGATTTTTATGCTAGCAAGTACCGAGAAGCAGGGAAGATTTCCTGTTCTTGTGTTTCACTGTGGCACCCACTGATACTACACCTGGCACTCTGTAATACGCATGTGTTGTAGATTATACCCGATGAAAGGTTCTGTGCAGTCATCCCAGCCCGTGCTCTGTCATATCAACCTGTTGGCAAATTATAGCTGTTACTTCTGCCAAATAAGCTGCAATGGAAACATCAATCTGAGATGTGTGCTTTCTGTCGTAGAATAAAAATTAGAGAGACAAGGTGATTGTCACACATGTGTCTGTAAGTTGTAGATTTAATAGCCATTGTATTGGAGGTATAGGAAGAAGAAAAGGCTGAGAGAAACATTTTCGTTTTTTTAATATATAAAAATTTGTATTTTAAAAACAAAGAAAATATTAGAGTCCTCTTTTTTTAAATTTTTTTAACGTTTTTGTTTTGTTTTTAAGACCAGATTTCACTCTTGTTGCCCAGGCTGGCGTGCAATGGCATGATCTCAGCTCACTGCAGCCTTCACCTTTTGGGTTCAAGTGATTCTCCTGCCTCAGTCTCCCAGGTAGCTGGGATTACAGCCTCGTGCCACCATGCCCGGCTAATTTTTTTGTTTTTGTATTTTTTTTTTTTAAGTAGAGATGGGGTTTCACCATGTTGGCCAGGCTGTTCTTGAACTCCTGACCTCAGGTGATCCACCCGCCTTGGCATCTCAAAGAGCTGGGATTATAGGTATGAACTGCACCTGGCTGCCTGGAGTCCTCTTAAAGGGAAAAATCATATCTTCTTTAATTATAAAAAGAATTTCCCTCTTCAGTCACATAATGATAGTGCATCTTTATCTTGGTGGATATCCATTGCTTTTGACACAGATTTAATTCAATTAGACATTTTTATAGCTACTTACTTATGATAATTATATAGAAAGGAACAAGGTGCTTAGTAAATAAGATGTTATCTTCAAAGTGTAAATAGCATATGAAGGTCAGATTCTGTAGAAAACCATTCTCTGCTTTTTTTTTATTTTTTAGAGTCTGTGTTTGGTGCTGTGTTAAATATTATTATTCTTTTTTTTTTTTTAGAAAAAGAGAAAAGGAGAAAGAAAGAGCAAAAGAAAGAAAAAAAAGAATGAAAGAGAGAAAGAAAGAGGAAGAGAAAGAGGGAGAGAGAATGGGATTCTTGTTTTATTGCCCAGGCTAGAATGCAGTCTAAAAATGGGTATTAAAAACC
>CAUYQU010041781.1:0-45287 GCA_963574635.1 Cheracebus regulus
CAGGACATAGGTGTAGGCAAGGACTTCATGACCAAAACGCCAAAAGCATTGGCACAAAAGCCAAAATAGACAAATGGGACCTAATAAAACTCCACAGCTTTTGCACGGCAAAAGAAACAGTCATTAGAGTGAATCGACAACCAATAGAATGGGAAGAAATTTTTGCAGTCTACCCATCTGACAAAGGGCTAATATCCAGAATTTACAAAGAACTAAAACAGATCTACAAGAAAAAAACAAACAAGCCCATTCAAAAGTGGGCAAAAGATATGAACAGATACTTTACAAAAGAAGACCTACCTGAGGCCAATAAACATATGAAAAAATGCTCATCATCACCGGTCATTAGAGAAATGCAAATCAAAACTACATTGAGATACCATCTCATGCCAGTTAGAATGGCGTTCATTAAAAATTCTAGAGACAACAGATGCTGGAGAGGATGTGGAGAAATAGGAACACTTTTACACTGTTGGTGGGAGTGTAAACTAGTTCAACCATTGTGGAAGACAGAGTGGCGATTCCTCAAGGACCTGGAAATAGACATTCCATTCGACCCAGCAATCCCATTACTGGGTATATATCCAAAGGATTACAAATCGTTCTACTATAAGTACACATGCACACGACTGTTCATCGCAGCACAGTTTACAATAGCAAAGACCTGGAACCAACCCAAATGCCCATCAACGATAGACTGGACAGGGAAAATGTTGCACATATACACCATGGAATATTATGCAGCCATCAAAAACGATGAGTTTGTGTCCTTTGTAGGGACATGGATGAACCTGGAAACCATCATTCTCAGCAAACTCACCCAAGAACACAAAATCAAACACTGCATGTCCTCACTCATAGGCGGGTGTTGACCAATGAGAACACATGGACACAGGGAGGGGAGCACTATACGCTGAAGTCTGTTGGGGGGAAATAGGGGAGGGACAGTGGGGGGTGGGGATTTGGGGGGGAGATAGCATGGGGATAAATGCCAGATATAGGTGAAGGGGAGGAAGGCAACAAATCACACTGCCAAGTGTGTACCTATGCAACAATATTGTATGTTCTTCACATGTACCCCAAAACCTAAAATGCAATAAAAAATAAAATTAAAAAAAAAAGAAAAAAAAGAAATAACGTCTTGCTGAACACTTACCTTTTTATTTCAATAAATCATAATATAGCCTAAAATATTATTTAGAACCTCTATGTTTCACTTATTTTTTCAATCATTTTAAAGTTAATTTTTTAGATTTTTGATCTATTAGTACTCTATTGAGTACATATTCTTGGAAAAATGACTAAATAGTACCGGAACTTGTGACAAGTATATTCATTTTGTCCACTTCCATGAAACCAAAAACGTTACTATAGAGTGCATTGATGTAGAGTGTTGTTGTTATTAATACCAAAAGAACATTCTAATAATACCACATACATTGCCTACTTGGCTTTGTGGCAGACTTCAAGGACAGCATAATCCAGGATCAATCTGATTATCACCTCGCAGAATTAATATATTTTATCCGCATTCTATACTTCACAATTCTTTATTAACATGTTATTAAGTTGTGTGGTATCAGACAGAGTTCAATGTAATCTTATATCAGTCATTCATTTATTATATGTGGGACCTTGGGCAAGTTATGTAACTCTCAGAGCTTCAGTTTCCTTCTCTGTTAAATGGAGATGATAATCATGCCTAGGAAGATTGTGTTGGGGAACAAATTAAATAAAATATATACATGTAGAATGCTTAAAACATTATTTGGTAGATAGGAGTTGGCTCAATAATAGCAATTACTGTTGCCATTATTATTTTCTTCAATTCAATAATTCGGATTTATAATGTTACCGAGCTACTGCAACTCTCCAATTATGAAAAATTGCATCTTTTAAACTACAGTTTTGATGTGAGTTATGTGGTTTTTTTATAGCTCTTATTTTTTAAAAAATGTTATTTGATATGTGTCTCTATAATCAACTAGTGGAAATAATTCTCTTTACATAAAAGATACTCAGTTTTACTGTGTGTTTGAATACTCTTAGGTATAGTGTCAAGAAATATACTCCATTGTTATTTTTTAAATATTTAATATCCATCTTTTTTTGCAAAATAAGTACTTTTAAAATGATCAATCCCTTTATTAAAGTAATTTTAAGCTTCAAATATGAGTGCTTAACTATTAATTAGCATGTATTCTTTGACAAGCCATGTCCCAAGGAGTTTACATGCATTATTTTCATATTTTTCTGTATTTTATTAAATTTATTTTTAATTGGCCAAAACAATATATATTTGTAAAGTGCTACATGTTTTGAAATATATAGATATTGGGTAATGGCTAATGAGAGGTCGTCTCACATCCTTTAGAATGGTAATTTCCAAAAAGATGAAGGGTAACACATGTTGGAGAAGTTGGACAGAAAAGGGAACTCTTGTATACTGTTGCTGGGCATGTAAATTAGTACAGTCATAGGAAAAACAGGATGGATGGTTCTTAAAATTTTTTAAATATAATTACCATATGATCTAGCAATCTGACTATTTGCTATATATCCAAAAGAAATGAAATCACTATGACTAAGGGATATCTGCACTTTCATGTTTATTACAGCACAATTCACAATAGTTAAGATATGGAATCAGCCTAAGTGTCCATCATTGGATGAATAGATAAGATGTGGCAAATATAGACAATGGAATGATGATTCAGCCTTTAAAAGAAGAAAAAAATCCCGTCGCTTGCAACATCACAGATAAAGCTGGAGAACATTAAGATAAATAATGCATAATCTCACTTGTATGTGAAACTTAACAAAGTTGAACTCACAGAAGTAGAGAGTAGAATGATGGTAATCAAGGGTAGGCAGGTAAAGTTGTGGAGATGTTGGTCAAAGAGTATAAAATTTTAGTTAGAGAAAAGAGATCTATTTTGTACACAATGGTGACCACAGTTAATAACAATATGTTGAATTCTTGAAAATTGCTAGGAGAGTAGATTTTAAGTTTCCTTACCACAAAAAAGATAAGTATACGGGGTAATGAATATGCTAATTAGCTCAATAGCCATTATCTCATTTATTTAATCAAAATATTAACATAGTACTCCTGTGTTAATATTAATTAACATGAGTATTGAATTGATGCTATTTATATAAAAGAATGAAAACACCAGAACTTGACTGCTTTAGAGTATGGACGGATCTACATGATTATTAATAGTTCAAAGTTTTTAAAACTCTGAATGACTTTTACAGTGCTTTAATTTATGAGATTTTAGAGGCCTACTATAGATAAAAAACAATCTATAAAAATGATATAATATCTGATAAATCTGATTTATTCTAATAAAGTAGTCGTAATGGTACTTTTAAGTATTCGATAGCTTATTTTCAAATATTACACTTTTTAATTTATTTTATGCCCTCTCACCTTCTTATTTTTTTCTTTATGAAATTTTATTAGGGTAATAAAATAATTTGTAGTACCTATATTAAGAATCTCTTTTGTTACTTATATCTCTTTTTACACATTTTGCAGGTAGAATCTACGTGTGTGTGTGTGTGTGTGTGTATTTAAGGCATCACTTTAAATTATAGGTAACAAATGCATAATGGACAGTTAAATAGTCAATAACTAGACCAGTATATCTTACTTTTCTTTGGCACAAGCTGATGATTTAAGTCTTCTTCTGTGATTAGATTGTACACCTATTATCTCCTTTACTTTTTTCTTCAGTGTTTCTACTTTTCTTTATGGTAAAACATCAGTAGCAGCATACTCCCTCTCTATACTTATGGAATTCTCTTTAGTAAAATATATTACCTTACAAGGTTTCTCTATATAAGGAAACATTTCTTTACAAGAAACTACCTATATACAAAGAGTAAACACAATATTCAATGTCACAGAAACCCCAAATTAAAGGGTACTTCAGAAATTATTGAATCCAGCCTTTAACAAGATTGTTGAATTAATTTATTAATTGTCCCAATAAGTGGTCATGTATCTCCTACTTGAACATTAAAGTTTGGTACTACAAGAGTAGCCCTTGTTTATTTTCACAGAGCTCAAATTGTCATAATTATCTTTCTTATACTGACTCGGATGGACCTCTAACTGTTGGATTGTGTTCAAGATTTAGGAAATATGTGTTCCAGTCTTTCAAAATACACCTGGTTAACATTTGCATTTGTTCATTTACCACCCGCTCCCATACTGTTTTTTAGCCTTAGACTGTTCCTTCAAGCCTCTTGTAACCACATGAAGGGTAACACTTATAAAATTCAAACTCTGCTACATATTCTTCATTCTCAGTCTACTCTGAGGCTTTACTTTTCTGTGCTGTTGGCCCTCACTACATCATCCTCTGTCTTCTCTCTCTATCTTGGCTGTTTCCCTTGGATTTGGTACCCATTGGTATGATCTGAGTGTTATGTAGAGGGTTAACAATAGCAATGAATCAATGGACTTGTCTATGGAACTGCTTTAGTTTCCTAGGACTGTTATAACAAAGTACCAAAAACTGCGTGGCTTAAAAAATAGAAATGTATTGTCATGGTTCTGAAGGCTAGAAGTCCAGATCAAAGTGTTGGCACAGCTGTGCTCACTCTGAAAGTACTAGGGAGCATCTTTTAGGATCTAGCTTCTGGTAGTTCCTTGGTTTGTGGCAGAGTAACTCCAGTCTTCACACGGTGTTCTCCTTGTGTGCATGTATGTTAGTTAAATTTCCCAATTTAACAAATACTCTGATAACTTTTACATTTGACTAAGAAGAGTTCTAGGTGAAATACCATAGATATATGTAGACCTAATAAGATCATTCTGAATTGATGATAGTCTCTATAGGAATTGGTGGAGTAGGTTGATGCTGTTTTTAGGTTGAATCAGATTTGACTAAAAATATATGAATGCATATCTATGAACAACTCATGAAAATCAATATTTCTATAGTCAACTAATTACATCTTTATTCTTCTAAGAACACAAATAATAACATTTTGGCTATGCTCATATACCAGGACAATTGTTTTAACCAAATTTCCTAAGTCTGCTGATTGTTTTAGTACTTTAGGAATATAGCATATCCAGCAGCAGAAAATACATATTAGAATTTTATAGTAATAATTATTTCATTATGAAAATCTGCCAAATATAGAAAGTAGAATATGTAGATTGACTTCCTGAATTTTGACCCATTATTTCTTTTAGCACTTTCCAAGTTACTAATTATAAAAAAAAGTCATAAATACCACTTATTCCAAAAATAGTAACATTAATAATGTTAGGTTAATGATACCTGACATTTTTCATAATCAGTGGACCCATGAGAATAAAAATATGATTAAAAAAACACTGGTCAGCCTTCAAATTTAATTATTCCTTGAATAATAAAAAATTGGATCTTTGAGATATAAAAAATTAGTAAAATATAGTTTCCAAAGAGGCTATGCATGTAATTCAGAATTATATTATAAAATATATGCCTTTCAGAAGTAATCCCAGTAGTAAAAAGTAAATAAATAACATATAAATAAATGTATTGATTACATTGTTGGTTTTTACTTAAAACATGCCTAAGCTTTATACTCATCAAATTGGGTCAAAAATTGATGAAAGAGCAGGTGTCTCTGGATCAGGAGATTGTTCTACATTGTTTCTGCCATCTACTAGCCTTCAATGATGTCAAAACACTCAGTCTCCCAGGACTTAATCTGGTTGTCAAATGGTAGGGTGCTTTATAATTTGCCTTTGAAATATAAAATTCCATGATGCCATTTTCCTCTTAAACTGAATAAAGATTTGTGATATTGTGATATTTGGTCTTTGACCTCTTTCCTAGCATGCAACTCCTAAAATCTTTCGAGTTGCCAAAATGCTGTCTTTTTTGTATACTGCATTGACTGATAGCTGGCAGCCCCTAGGTAGCTTCAGGATCAAGGCTGGTCACTCAGAGAGACAGAGCAGGATTATAGGGTGTTGGGACTTTTATCCCAATCCCAGCCTCCAAGGGGGAGACAGAGGGTGAATGTTAAATTGATTACATTAGCCAATGGTTTAATCAATCACATCATAAAAACCCAAAATGACTGTATACAGAGAGCTTATGGATGGCTGAACATGTGGAGGTTCCTGGGTGGGGAGGGACATATAAGCTTGCCACTCCTTCTCAAATGCTTTGCCCTATGCGTCTCTTCATCTGTATCCTCTGTAATAAACCCATAAAGCTGAATATTTCCCTGAGTTCTGTGAGCCACTCCAGCAAACTCACTGAACCTAAGGAGGGAGTTGTGGGAACTCCAATATGAAGTCAGAAGTTCCAGGAGCCTGGATTTGTGACTAGTGTCTGAAGGTGGGGGGATGGTCTAGTGAGACTGAGCCCTGAACCTGTGGGATCTGATAGTATCTCCAGGTAGAACTGAATTTAGGTATCACCCAACTGGTGTCTGCTGCGGAATTGCTTGTTCATTTGGTATGTGGGGGGAAAAAAACTCACAAATCTGGTCATAGAAGTCTTCTGTGTAAGGTAGAAAAGCACAGTTTGAGGGTGTTTTTCCTTGGAAAACTAGTAAGAGATTTCCTTATAAGGAATAAAAATAATATTTGAGCGATACATGTATCTCTTCATCTAGACAAACTTTAGGAATGCAATATAATGTCATTTGTGGTGTGTGTGTGTGTGTGTGTGTGTATGAGTGTGTGTGCGTGGGTGCTTGTGCTTGATTAGGAATGTTAGGCCAAGTCTCCTTTGCCTGAACCTTAATATCATACTGGAGAACTTTGTTAAATCTAGTTTTTAATTCTCTGATGCATTAAGTCAGAATTTTGACACTTAGAAGAGGAAACTACTACTTCCTTCTTTAAGTCATGAAAGGGCTTAGAGAAACTATGCCACTAGGCTTGAGAATACCGGGTTTATGAGGCCCTAGAGATACTGACAGTGAAGTTCCAGAACATGGAAGGGGAAGGAGCCTCACAGCCATGTATGAGAATGTCTCCCCCGACACACACACACAGATAAACAGACACAGATACACACACACACACACACACACACACACACACACACACTTTTTCTCTCATTCTTCAGGGATAAGAGTGGGCAGGTTCTGAAGCAAGCAGTAATTAAAGACCTTCTGCCATGATTCCAGTTCCTTTTTTTGAAACGACTGCTTTACATTTTCCGAAGATAAGTGAAGCAATACATATTGGTCCTCTGAAACTGTTTTTTCTATTTTGCTCCTTGTTCAGCTAGATAAACTAATATTTTGAAAGCTATTTTCTGATGATATTCTTTTGTCATGAGAGAGATATAAATCATATAAACTAATACAACTGACTCTTCAGGGCATGGCAGAATTATCACACATATTATGTGATTGCGGTGACTGTTACTGATTCTCCGAAAAGCTGAAATGGATGTCTTGGCTATGTTTTAATCTGCATCAACTTTAGAAAATATATGTGGCTAAAATTAGGAAAAATAATTTGCAGAGAATAGAATCAAAGATCTTAAGAGTTCATCTGATCTATTATATTGTCTTTGGTATTGAAGGCTGATCATCTAGTAGCTTCTGAAAGGTCTTCAGAGACAGACTACTCACATTAAAATGATTTTGTAATTGCAGATGATACTTGCACATACTAAATGTAATCACAATTGGATTCCAATAATCAGACAAAACCCATAAAAAACAAGCATTTTAGAAATGCTTTATTACATTGCAGATTTTTTAATAAACACATGACCAGAAATTTTAATTATTTTCCATTTTATATTCCCTCTCATTATTTCCACTAAGCTTGTTTTGCTAGCTTGGGTTGTTCTCTAACTCTTCTATTAATACATAAGTGTATGCTTCAAAATTTCCCTAGTAACAATACCTTTAAATTCAAGTTCCTTCTCCTGCTTCTTTACAAGATAACATAAATTATTTGTGTCATGATAGCTTATCTATATGTTCTTCTCAATAATATTTGATGGTGGCCATTTAACGCCCTTTGCAATGATGCATTGAAAACCCATTCAATCCAGATTTCCTCCCTTTCACCAGGGATTTGTAATGAAATACCCTTTTTCCACCTCAGTGTACCTTTTTTATATTTTCAGAAATAACTTAAAGTGTTTATTTTTATTACTTCTTTGTCTTGTATCAATGCATTTATAATTTTATAAATATAATTTCATATTTTATAATTAATATAATTTTATATAGCTTATAGACTTTTTCTTTCTGCCAGGGCTGGGCCCTGGTTTCTTTCTTCTCTCCTTTAAAGTGGTGATCCTAATAATATATACATCCTAAACCAATTAATAATCTTAAACAAATTTTCTATAGTGTCCTGAACTCTCGTATACCAATTTCACACCATCTCTATGCCTTGAAGTGATTTTATCACCTTATGTCTACCAAGCCCAACAGATGCCCCAATTTCTCCTTAAGACTTTAACTGTGTATTTAGATCTGATATTATTCATTATTGCTCAAACCTCCTTTGATATTTACTTTCAGTATTCTGTATTATCTTTCAAATGTTAATTGGCATATGCTGTAATTTTTTTAAATTGACTTACCTCCTTAAATCTTATTTCCCTAATGACACAACAAACTCTTTGACTACAGATATTTCACCACATAATTTTATGCATTACCTGCTGCCCATTAATTCCTAGCATGGTTTAGAAAACACAGAAGATGCTTAATAAATGTTTATTGAATTGAATTATCAGTCTGACCATTTAATGTGTTAGCAGATGTTTACTTGGTTCCTTGTCTTGACCTAGCACTGGGTTTCCTTTCTTGATGAATTGCATTCAAAATAAATGCTTTGGAGGCCTATTTTGTCGTTGTTGTTGCAGCTGGCAAAGATTGAGGTAGTCTTATTCTACCAGATATACATATTTTGCTTTGTTTACCTTTTAAACTAGAGACGAACTAGGCCACTGAGAATAAGGAACAGCATCAAATCAGAACCTCTTGGGGAAAACTGAGGTCTGAGTATTAGAGTTAATAACTAAAAATGCCCAATTTTGGAGCCCGAGGCAGGAATGAGGAAACTGTTCCCAGAGCCAAGGGCTGAAAGCCAGAATGTGGAAGCAAAACAGATATAATTTAGTCATGTATATGGAATAAGTTTTCAGTGAAGAGTGAATATTCCAGGATGATTTCAACAGTAATTATTGTCTATGGTTTCCACAAAAATCAAGTTTAAAAATCTGGATCATGTAATGTGATCACAAATGTAGATGGAAATGAGCTGAATGACTCCTGAATCCATGATTATTCTGGCCAGTGCTTATCAGTGCTCAGTTGCTGGGTCCATTGCTCTTTGTGACTCCACAGGGTTTAATTACTGCACAAGATGGACTGTGCTCCCATAGGAGGAATGCATTCCACAACAGTTTTCTTAGTTTTGGATTGTTACGTAATGAGTCACCCCAGAGACTTCTAGTTGTTTCTAATCGGCAGAGAACTATGGAAGCTGCTTGAGGAAAGGTATTGGGTAAGTGCAAGACATTGACATTAGCTGACGTGTATTCGGTGTTCCAAGGCAGCAAAGTATTAGAATCCACAAAGTATTAAAAGCACATTTTCCCCCCGATACGGTTGGAAAATTTTAAAAGTTCAATTTGTGGCAATACCTAATACAATGTTAGATAAATATTTATTAAACAGACTGATTATTAATTTTTCTTAAGTTATTGTTAAAACATTTGCTTAAAAAGATGTAACAAACCTCTTCTTGTTTACCGTATAAAATACTCTAAGAAATAAATACACTTTTCCAGAAATTCAATTTATATTTTAAATTTCAGGATAAAAGAAAGCTAATTGAAAGAACTCAACCACATAAATCAAATTAACTCAAAATTCAAATCTGATTTCTGAAAAATCTCATAGCAAACAAAGGATAACCTCATATCCATAATGAGGTAAAGGATTAAGACAGCCATTTAGTTAATTCAAGCTAAAAATCTTCTTTCTCATAGCTTTAATGAATATTTTTAGCAAAAGTTCTGAAGTCTGAATTTATCTGGAAAGCTGCCTTGGCTATTCAGGGGACTTTTCATGGCATAAACATGGACAATGTTACTTCTCTAAAGAGCTTCATAAGTTAAATTTTAGTATTTGTCACACACTATTAAATTTACAGATTTCTATTTCCAGCATTCTCTTAATTAAGAAGTCCTTGTAGATAGAGGGATTAAAAATTATTAAAGTAAGGAACTTCCTTCCTCACACTTACCTGTCACAAATGTGATCATTAAGCTACAGAAAATTTAAGAATTATTAGTTTTAACTGTAGACATGGTGTTTTGGCAGAGGTCGGCTTTTTAGTTCTTTCATTCAAGCTCCTGTATGTCACAAATACATTCTGTAAGCTTAAGCATGATGATGAACAAATGCTAGGTTTGAGGCAACAATTTTTTTTTTAACTATTATAAGCAAGAGTTTTGGCTCTATATGAACTTTAATGAGCTTATTGTGCTGAGATTATTTTAGTGATACACTGGATTGGTTCTCAAAATTGTATCAGGAACATCTGTAGTAAAAAAAATAAAATTCAAAACTGTCTACTTCGTAGCTGTATCCTTCTTGTCTCCACCACAGCCTTCCTGAAAATGTGTCTATAATAAAGTACATCTCAGGCATCTATGTATTATGATTATGTCTCTGGTAGCATAAGACCACCTCAGTCTTTGCCAGCTGCAACAATAAAAAATAGGCCTCCGAAGCATGTATTTTGATTGCAATTAATCAAGAAAGGAAATCCAGTGTTAGGCCAAGACAAAGAACAAAGTGAAATCTCCCCAGATGAGCTTGGTGGATGGTGAGGGTGAGAACCATGGGCAGGTGGCTAATTTCAGCTGAAATGAACACAAATTTGGATGAAACTTATAAATATGCTCAAGTTTTTATTTTAGTGTGAATATTTAAATTGAAGATGTGAATTCAATCTTTACATATATTGTTGTTGGCTTTATTGCCAACAACATTACATATCTTTTTCCACATTTTATCTCCATCCTGAGTTTAAACAAATTATAATGTCATAATGGGAATGCTATTATTTTTGTATAATACAAAGATAGGTAGAGATGAATTGCAGTTAGAAATCACTTTGAAGATCTATGTGATTAGAAAGAAATTCTAACTTATAAGCAGGGCTTGAGTATATAAAAGTAAGGAATTTTGTGAATTATGCTTCATTTAGGGCAAACACAAAAAAACAGTGGAAGATCTGATTTGTTCACAATATCCAGAAAACATACAATGTATGTATCAATACAAGTAAAGAAAATTCTGTCTTTTTAAAGATAGAATGCCAAACACCCTAAAAAAGAGGAAATAATCATGGAGAAAAGTTATTTTTACCAAGTTAATGTATTTTAAAAATTTACTTCACCAAGAAAGCAGAATGTTTTAAAAGGATTTTTTTTTAATTTAAAAAGCAGAAGTTCTGATTAACCACTTCTTCCAAATTGTATAACTATTGAGAGGACATTAATAGTAAAGTCTGTTTCCTTTCTGGGAAAGCAAGGAGAAGCTACTGGTGATTCTAACATATATTTCAGGGAGCACAGAAGGTGCAATAAAGCTGAAATGAGTAGTATAGAGCTCTATGCTTCAGACTATCTGATGCCTTCTGACTCCTGTTGCTGATATTTTAGTAGGGAAGGTGCAGTGAATGGTTAACCCTCTTTACAACCATCCAGAAAAAGACATCTGCAATTGCTCCAGGTCTCTCTCTCTCTGTCTCCCTCTCAACACCTCATTCTATCTCATCTGATGCTCTTCACTTCGAGGCAGATCCTTTGACCTAAGCAGATTATTATAGATGCATGAAGGACACAGCCAGCTAGCCACGCTTCTCAAGGAAGAGATTTGGCTCCAAATAGGACACTAAGCTTTTCAGCCGTCTGCTTATTTACCTAGTCAGCAAGATGCAGTGTCTCTGGGTGCTTAGTGGACTCCTGGGGAATCAGAGGAGAAACAAAAGCAGAAGTGACAGCCGCTGCAAATGTGGGAGTCTGTGCCATTAAAGGAAGCAGTTGCTAATAAGGGCCTGTGAGACCTAGGTTTCCTTGGTTTCCATGACAGTTATTAGGTACCATAGAAATTGAATTGTCTCCCACAATGCTCTTAGGGGAGAGGGGTGCTCCAGTGACAAAGCAGTGCAATTATGACTTGCAGTAAATCGTCCTTTGGAGAATGCAGTACTCCCTGGAATATTTGCTCTTGCGTTTCTTTTAAACTCCCCTTTCAATGTGTTTGACATTTTGACCAGAAGACCCTGGCCTCTGCTGCACAGTGTCTCAAACACTATTTTTCCCCTTTTTGTTTAGACCTGAGCTTGGCAAAGCAAGGATATGAACAATTGTGCAGGTGGGCTACTCAGGGCGAGTGAAGAGATAAGGCATCCAATCAGGGATTGGCCACCTGCAGCCCTGCCAATATGCCTCTCCACCAGATTTCCGTAATCCCAGCGCGGGAGACTGCCAGCAATGGGAGAAGTTCAATGGGCAGAAACAAAGAGAAGAACAAGGAAGTCGAGGTAAGAGGAGGTTTAATTTAACAAAATCAGACAGCCTAGCCCCTGTTGCCAACACTGCTCTCTGCATCATGGGACGTGGCAAGGGCTTCAGAGCAGCCCAATCCCGGCTCTCAGTGTGTAACAGTAGATTGGAAGAGAATTACTTGTAACTGACTGGGACATATTAAACTTCACCTCTATTTTGTGAATGAAGAGAGGAGCCAAATCCATAAGGACACTTGCTACTTGGTAGATGGAAACTTTTGCCTCTTTCTCTAAACAATCTACAGAGTCACTTTTGACTTTTATGGCTTGTGGGTTACAACCAGCTGTTCTGTGTTGGCTCTGGACATTGCTGTGGTACATTTTCACACAGTGGAACTGGTGATCTTTGCTAATTTTGCTCACTGCTCATGAAGCTAGGATGTTTGAAAATAACTTTCTTAACAAAGGAACAGAGAAGCCAGTTATGACATTGAATATATAACATGAATTAGTGCCTCGTAGAATCTATCGCTCTTCATTCATTGGCAGTGCGTGGTTGTGTATGACTGTTCTTTGATATCTGTTCATTTATATTTTGTTCTTCATGACAAAAGGCATTGTTGAAACTTCACACAGGTTATA
The DNA here is from genome assembly GCA_963574635.1 of Cheracebus regulus. NCBI lineage: Eukaryota > Metazoa > Chordata > Mammalia > Primates > Pitheciidae > Cheracebus > Cheracebus regulus. The sequence continues at coordinate 13,169 of CAUYQU010041781.1, forward strand.
ATTTTCAACTTCTTATGTTGAGCTTTTATTTTGCAGGGAAATTTAGCAGCAGTTGTTGTAAGTCAAACTGCTCGAAAGATCAGATGCTGGAAACTTCAAAGGTTTTTAAGAAAGGGATTGAACTGAACACAGTCAAGGATATTAAGTGGAAATGTCATACATGTTGTTGTGTTCCCCTAAAAGGGACCTTGAGATAGAATGCCAGAAACTGCAATCCTCTTGTCGCTTTAACACAACTGTTTTCTAGTCCTCAGATATCCTTAGCATTGTAGGAGATGAGCTTTCTCTACCTCCAGTTCTATATGTTAACCTTTTTTTTTTTTTCTCAAGAATGGGTGCTGGAGGCAGAGGGAGCAGCAAATCAAATAAAGGAAATGGGAGTGGAGTGTCAAGGAGTATCCTAAAGAAAAAGACTAATAAATTCGAATACATCTTCAAATGAGAAAATACATTTGTAGCCTCTTTCTGCTTTATTTGAACTGATTTTGAAAATGTCATTCAATCACAATGAGTTCTTAATGTGGCTAGAATTTCTGGATGACTTCTGGAGATTTTTCTGACTAAGTTAGTAGAAGAGATACTTTTACATTCATAATTGCCTCATCATAAACACATCAAGTAATTCTGGAATTTCTGAGAATTAAACATCTTTGTAAAGAAACTTGAACAGCCCAGAATGCTCAGGCACATTCTCTATTGTGTCTGTTTCCTTCGACTTGGCAATGTGATTATCAGAATATGAAAGAGTTTTCTCTTAAGTTTGTTGGTACGGGGTGGAGAGGGTGGGGCACACTGATCAATTCTGCAAATAGATATAGAAGTGCCAAAAGCAAGATTCATAAAAGTTATCCATTGCTTACTCACAGTCTAAATTTTTGGATAAATTTAAGATATTGTTGTGAAAACTTTATGTGAAGATTTTGAGTGGCAAATTTGTTTGGTATCTGGAATGATCAGTATCTGAACAATATCTGGAAAAGAAAACATTGTGTCAATTCCAGGTAAATTCCAGATATCTATTTCTGTAAATATCTACTTGGCATGAATTAGATAAATTGGAATGGCTTACGTAATTATTTTAAGGACAAACATATTTTTTATCATTTTAGAAATAATAGTGAAATTATTCTGTGTCAAGTAAAAATAGCCACAATCATTATCCAGATATGGGAACTAATCCACATCTTTACACATCTTCAAAATATCTTGAATTATTAAAATACGTATAACTTTGTTTCTTTCAGGGTCACAAACACTGTAATGTGTCACAGTGAGAGTTAGTGGGCATTATTAAAGGATGATGAGGTTAATTAGGAGAAAAAGAAAGGAAACTCTGAGCCTTTGTGTAATTTCTAAAAAAAAGATACAGTTCTGGGCTGAGTGAGGTGGCTAACGCCTTTAATCCCAGCACTTTGGAAGGCCGAGGTGGGCGGAGCGAGAAGTCCGGAGTTTGAGACTAGCCTGTGCAACAAGGTGAAACCCCGTCTCTACTACAATATAAAAAATTAGCTGGGCATTGTGGCAGATGTCTGTAATCCCAGCTACTCAGGAGGCTGAATTGGGAGAATCACTTGAACCCAGGAGGCAGAGGTTGCAGTGAGCGGAGATTATGCCAGTGAGCTCCAGTTTGGGCAACAGAGGGAGACTCTGTCTCCAAAAAAAAAAAAAGAAAAAAGAAAAGACACATCTGAATATCAAAAAGGAAAGCACTTACAATGTTTCAAATGCTTCTTGGTTTTCTATAGGATGTAGTTTAAAGTTTCCTTTTAAATAGTATGTTTAAAACATATTAGTGAATCTTGTAGGTCATTGTTTAACTTGTTTTGATAAACTAAATAATCTAAAAGAATTGTAAATGCCATTAAGGTGGACAAATAGCATACATCTGTGTGTTAGAAAGCAAGAAGAATCAATGATTTCTATAATTTCAAGTGGTGATGCTTTCTAAAGAAAGGTAAAACATCTTGTACGTATATGGACATTTCCTGATGAACAAATGAAAAGCATCCTTTCTTGAAGTTTTCTTAATGTTTTTTGCTTGTCTTAAAGTAATCCTAAGAATGCATATGTGCATTGGGCAAATGATCTAATTTCAGAATTAAGAATTAGGTTGTAATTAATTTAAATGAGTAAATTAAATTAAAAACTAATTAAAATTTAAGGCAATTAACTTCTCTTCTTTCGAAACTTTGTGACCTTAACTACTGTATTAACTTGATATAAGATTTCTTAAGCCACATGAAGAAAAAATAGGAAAACTATCATAGTTAAAATACAGAAGATCCATCCTGTTAAAAATATCAAGAAAATTTTCTAAAAATTTCTATATTTAAAAATTTTTTAAAATAATTCCTACCTCTAGCTTTATAATGAAAATACATTTTGACATATTTTGCATGCCATTCTATTATAATCATCTCTATTTGGTTAATAACTCTGGAAGTATAAAACACAAAATAACATATATGTCCAGTTTGGATATAATTGATATTAAGGGTTAGGCAAGGCATGTAGGTTTATCTTTCAAAGGCACCAACTCGACAGGTTGATTAGGCCTTTAAAATAAACTTCCTTAGATTTGTATTCTAAGTACAAGATTTTATTAGCACAACCAGAGTGGTTAGTGGTTACTGCAACCACTTCAGTCTCTTAGGAAGTGAGTAGATATTGGTCCATTACAAAGCTACAGAAAATTTAGTATAATACAGTAGTCAAATTAATTGATTTACACTTGGGAGTCTGTATATATATGACGGAATGATTGAGTGCTAGCTCCAGGAGAGTTCTGGAAGAAAATTAGTAATTAGATTTTCCTTGGCAAATGGAATTAATAAAGAAAATCATTTTTAGTAAAAAGGAAAAAAAGTTAAAAAAAAAAAAACATATTTAATCTCAGGGCCAGAGCTGAGGTTAGTATTCAGGCTACTCTGGGCTCAAATCTTACATTTGTGTCTTTACAATTAAGATAACTTAATCTTTTCACATTACTTAAGCAAAATTGGTAGAAATAGAGGATCCCCAAATCAGAAAGTTTCTTAAAAATTATTTATTTTAATTTACATTTCACCATTGAAATCCATAGAGAATAAAGAGTTTGCCAGTGTCACACAACTAGTTCATGGCAAATTTGGGACAAAAATTCAGGCCTTTTGACTACCAGTCTACTGCTCTATTACTACTATATTTAGCAATCTTTTTTCAGACACCACATTATTATCCCCAAAGAGTTAATTTAACCCCCAAAACAGCTAACTTCTAAGTGGTAAAGTTTCGATTTTTTGTTGTTACAGTGTCTGCCTATGACTCATAAGGTCAGATGGAAGATACAGTGGGTGCTATTATAAAATATAACTACAGTACAGTTTATTCAAATTCAGAAATATGGAAAAAATTAAATAATAATGGGCAAAGTAATTTAGTAGGGAGAATACTGGGATCCAATTCAGAATATTTGAAATAGCTTCATTAAAGCCTCTTAACCTTGAGTAAATAACACAGCCTCTCAAGTTTGCCTCCTTGAGGAAAAAGTACATTTTAACTAGATCTCATTTCAAAAATAACATTTTATTTTCTTCTGTTATACCTTGAAAATGATCACATGATCATGCTTCACGTTGGCACACAAAAGCCGTTTGTCTTCAAGTGCATATTTGTCTCAGGCAGGATAGGCCTGAGCAGTGAGGACTCACCCTTAATGGACATCTGTTGTGGTTACTGTGCATCATCCATTTTTACTTCTGGTAATAGTGTTCAGAAAACCAACCCTCCCCATTCTCAGTCATATGACTTGGGATGGGCCTTCATTGGCTTAAAGTAATCAGTGTATCCCAGTACTCTCTCTTGGTAACTGGTTCAGGAATTAAAACTTGATTCCACTGAATCAGTGGCACGTACTGATCTTTTAATATGGTTTTTGGGAAGAGATGTCTTTTTTGTCATGAAGACTTCTGAAGTAAACCTGCTTTCATCTAATGGGTGGCTTATATAAGGACATGTGAGATGTACTGAGGGAAAAGTTTGGAGCTTCAAGGGGACCACAGATGCTCCCAGTGCAGAAGCTGACTTGGAAATAGGCAGAAGAGAGAGAGAGAAAAAAAAGAGGTTCTGGGGTACTATTATTTGGGCTAGTGATCAGTCCTCCTTTAAAACCAACCCTTGTTAAGAGCCAAACAATTTTCCAATGAAGTCTTTTGTTATATGTCCTTTATTGTTTAAGCTGTATTTTTGTTAGAATGTTATGTCACTTACAGCATTAAGGACTCTAAATGATACTTTGCCAAAGGGCAGTTGCAATAATTTCCTGCTTTGTTACCTGTGCAGCCTGACTTCTGAGATGAGAAATAGCTGGGATTTGGGTAAAGCAATCACAAACATTAATTTTTGAATAGCCTGTGCTGAGAGCACATTTACCCAGAGCATACAGGTTAATGCTCTGTATTAACCAAATGAAATGCATCTTTATCAGGTTTGATTCCGACACTACAGGGAGAATGCCAAGGGGTAAAAAGGCTAATTCTCTTTTTCATTTCTTCAGAAAAGCACTTTCCAACTACTCTCCTGAGTTTAAATTGAGTATTAGAGTCCCATGTGCTTAGAGTGAATTCCACTGAGTATGCTAATAGTGTTAAAATAATTTTATATAATGAAAATCCGTAAATTTCCATATTATTATTTGCTTTCAGCAATGAAATTAGCATAGTTCACATTAATTTTTCTTGTTTAAAACAGATGTTGTGGATAATTGCATTAATAAGTAAGACTGAATAACACATTTTATAGACTATTAAATGAAAACAATTAGTAATTGCTGTCAAATCTGGTCAGTATTTTTTAAATTGTGGCATCGATTAGACAGGTAGATAGTTGAAACTCCTCCCTGGTGTGGAACTTTAAAATTTTTTTATTATGAACTTTTAGCTGATTGAATGAGGCTCCATGTGGTCAGCATGTTTGAAAGATTGTTGAACAAAAACTTGATGTGGAAGATTCTTGGAGCATTGGAGGAGCAGGTGTAGCTCTGCATGTTTTATTAATCAGGAGTTTTAAAACTCACTGATTAGCCAACATTTAACTCAATTCTTTGTAGCACAAAGAGAGCACTGACAATGCCAGCATGGATTTAGAATTCCTCAATTTGAGGTACTGTTGAAGGGGGAGGATCACAGACTGAGAGCATTGCTTCTCTCCCCACCCCCAACTCACTTCCAGGAATATCACCTAAGTCACTTTCAGCAGCCTTCATAACCTCCAGGTGGGGATGAGAAATAACATCTATTCGATACTCATTCTCTTCCTTGTCTCTGTGACCCTGTCAAATAATTGAAAGAGGCATGACATGGGAGTAGAACTGGTGATAAAACTCTGCTCTTAAGAGTGAAAAGGAGACTGAAGAAAAGGACAAAGTGCTTCTAGGTGCTGGGTGTCTGACTTTTGGCTTTCAGCCTGTCATCTTTCACCTTGACTATCCCATTCCTCAAGTTGTGCAAATCTGGATAACAAAAGTAAAGCAGGTGAATGAAGTCGCTTACTTTTACTCAACCAAAGGTTGCACATTTTCTGATACAAAGCAACAAGCTGCATTCTTTAGGATTTGTACTTTTGATGCCAACATGAATACAAGGGAGTTTCTTAGGAAAAAAGCAATTCTGGCACCAAGAAACGCTGGATGTTCAATGCTGCAGGGCACAAATAGTGAAGCTCATGTGTGAGATACAGAGTAAAACATTTAATTGAGGCACTAGCTATGCAGTTTCACACATGGTCAGATTCTTTACAGATAATAATTATCCTTACCTGTAAACCTAAATAGGTTTATTTTTAAGCGAGCTCCGTGCAGTGGTCTATGCGTATGAATGCTTAGTTGTTATGTTTAACTTGTACAGACTTAGATCTGTAGCAGTTTTATTTTCCAATTTTAGTCAAAATTAATTATCAAAACTTATAAATGTTAGAGATTTGTCATTGTAATTTTCCAAACCTTTAAAAATTCCAATACAGCAATATGTTTTATTTTAACCTAAAACTACTTTCTATATGACCATTTACTATGTGAAACTACTACTACGGTTCATTTCGGTTTGGGAAGAAGTGATTTCTGCATACACTTAGCTGATTATACAGTGAAGAATCATCTTTGGCTGTTAGTTTTACCATCTGACTCAGGCATTTTGTCTGTGGCACCGTGAGGTTTTAAGAGAACTTCATGCTTTAGAATTAAATAAGCACTGTTTTATGTACTTTTCATCATAACTCACAACTGCTCTACAAAATGCTATTTCAGTTGCTATTTCTGCCCCAAAACTTAATGACTTAAAACGATTTTTTAATGCCCATGAATTCAGTGGGTCAGAAATTTGAACAGCGTACACTGAGATGCTTGACTGTGTTTGGCTGTAACTCCAAGTCTGTTACTCTACAGTGACTGAAATGTAGTGCATAGAAATATCTGAAACCTCATTCACTCAGTTGTCAGACACGTGAATTGACATGTTTAGAAGAATAGTACTCCAACCAGAAAAACTCCACGTGACCTATTCCCATGATTTTGTTTCTTCACATCGTGGTACTTCAGAGTAGTCAGACTTCTAACATAGGACTCATTGTTCTGAATGAGTTTTACAGTAAACAAATCGGAAGTTGCATTGTGTTTTGATAACACAGCCTAAGAAATCACCAAACATCACTTATGCAGTAGCCTTATTGGTTAAAGCAATTGCTCACATAACTACCCAGATGCAAAAGGAGTGGATATAGATCCCACTTTTTGATGGAAGTTGTGTCAAATAATTTTGGGCCCTCACTTTAAAATCACCATAGTTCTCCCTGTGGCCACAATTACTTATATTTCTTCCTTTGTATTCTAGGGTATTATTTCCTCGCCAAGCCCTCTAAATTGTCACCTCATTTTGTCATCAACTACAAGTCTAGGACCCTTATGTCTAAATTTTCCAGTTGCAGATGAGGTTTCTTGGGTGCAGTTCTAGTATAGTCGCTTTCAATCTGAAGACCTCTAAAATAAAGATACAGGTTATCTGTCTTTTACACACTTACCCTATTAGATAACCCACCATAGCTTCTCCTGTTCAAAAAAAAGGAAAAATAAGAGACACACAGTGGTCACTGGTCCATAGTAATTCTGAGAGTTAGCTTGGCACTTGTTGCAAGTTCTTCAACTAGGATCTACTTTTACTTCCCCCAAACAGTTTTCTAATGTTCTTGGTTCCTCTCTTTAATGTATTTGTTTTTTAAAACAAGATATGTCTTGCATTTCAAATAAGACATGCTGTTAATCTTGCTTTGTGCTCAAAATGGTGGCAAGTGCAAAGGCATCTTGCATTTTGTACTGACTCTGTCCAATCCACGTTGAATGATATTTTTAAACATTGTAGGGACTTCCTGTGTATCAACTTATAATCCACTTTGTTAGAAAAAAGGAATACCCAAAGTCTTTTTGAGATGAACTCTTTCCTATTTTGACCTGTTGTGAGGCTGCTGGACCTAAGGTCCTTATAATTCTCAGAATCCATATTGTGCAATAGAGGATGCCTGTCAGAGATGTTCTTAAGAGCCTTAGGCTTTGTTTCTTTGAATTGGTTCATAAGATATCACTTCCAACCTTTCTAAGCTCTTACTGAAGGGTTGTAAATCCAATCCCTTGATTTCATCTTAATCCTCAGCTGTTTACCTGAAAGGAACTGTGATTTGATAGTTGCCTTGAGGCATTTTTTCTAATTTGCGATTATTCTGCTGGTAAAGACTGAGGAGGGTAAATACTTTTAAACCCAGTAAATTTAGGCTCCCTTATAGTTTATCTAAATTTTGGTTGAAAACTGAAGTTTTCTTTCAGTTTATCTCTCCATTTATATCTTATATGCAGCCCAGAAATCCAATTAGCTATTTTGTTCATCATAAATGAGAAAGTTCTAAACCTTTTCTCATTAACAGTGCTCACCCTTTGTTAAGCCTTTGATAATAAGCCTTCTCAAGGTCTGCATTAGTCAGAGCTGTCAAGAGAAACAGAAACAATAGGGTGTGTGTGTGTGTGTGTGTGTGTGTGTGTGTGTGTGTGTGTGTTCTTTATTATGAGAAATTGGCTTATTCAGTTATGGATGCTGAGAAGTCCCAAGCTTGGCAAGCTGGAGAACAGGGAAAGCTGATGGTTTAAGTTCATTCTAAAAGCTGGCAAGATTGAAACCCAAGAACTGCCAGTTTCCTAGTTTGAATCCAAAGGCAGAAAGAATTCTATGTCCCAGGTCAAGCAGTCAGGCAGGAGGAATTCTTGCTTAGCCTTTTATTTTTAAATTCAGAACTTCAATTAATTGGATGAGGGCCACGCCACGCGTATTAGTGAAGGCAATTTGCTTTACTCAGTTTATCAATTTAATTATTACTCTCATTCAGAAACTCAAAGACATACCTAGAATAATTTTGGCCAAATGTCTGGGCACCCAGTGACTCAGTCAAGTTGACACATAAACCCCATCACAAAGACGTTCTGGCTTCTGCCTGATACCTGCTCCGAAAGCCAAGGCAGATGCTTTGGGTTTTTATGACTGCCCTTTTTCAGGTACCACATTTCTATTATAATTTATTTTGCTGTATAAAAAATAACCTTTAGACTGAGTGGCTTATAACAAATACTCCTATACTTATAAATGCTGTGTATCAGAAATTCAAACAGGGCATAGCAGGTACAGTTTTTCACTATTCTATGATGCCTGGGTCTCAGCTGGAAAGATTCAAAGGTTGAAGAGTAACAACAGTTGGAATCATCTGTTTTGTTTACTTGCATTTCTGTTATGGGGGTTACAAGGAGTCTGAGAATAGATTGCCAGCTGAAGCACCTGTACATGGCTATTTTGTGTCATCAGCTTCCTTAAAGATGGTGATCCCTCCAACTTCTTAATGTAAGCTCGGCGCTTCAAGAGTGAGTGGTCCAACAGTCAAGGCTAAGCTGTATCACTTTTTATGACCAAGTGTTGGAAGTCATGCAGTATTATTTCCACCAGCCTCTAATGGATTGAAACAGTTACAAGTGCACCCCATTCAGAATTAGGGGTCAGAGACCTTACCTTTTAAAGGGAATGATGTCAAATGATTTGGGAGCCATGTCTAAAATCAGCACATGTCGGTACTCTCATTGTCTTCATTTTACAACTCAGAAATATGGGGCACAGAAAGTGTAGTACTTTCTCCAACAATACACATTTAATAAGAAGCAGAGGCAGGATGTAAACTCAGGCAGTCTGATTCCAGAGGCCATATTCAAAAATCGTAGTATTATTTTTTTCCCACTATATACAGAGGTGAGTTTTAGCATCTTAGACATTGAAGAGGAAAATTCACTTCATTAAATTATTTATTTATTCAACAAACATTTGTGCCAACAAGAGCCAAGCACTAGACTGGGTACTAAGAATATTGGTGAACAAGAGGGACATGGCTTTATCTATCTTTTTCTTAGTGCAGCATAAAATCTAGTTTATCATTACATTTCTCAGAACTCTGATGTCATTTCTGGCAATATTTCTTGCATTTTTTAGTATTTAGATTAGCTTTTGCCTTGGATTTATTCTCTGTGGCTATGGTAGGTTAATTATTATAACAACCCCTATTTGTTTTCATCTCCCGGTATTGAAGTCCACTGGCAGTGCCTTCCAGCGCCGTTTCTGGGCATGGCTATGTGACTTGCTTTGGCCAATAGGAAAGTTAAAAAAAAACAATGCAAGCTGAGCCTTGAAAAATACTTGTGAATTAGCGTTTGCCCTTTTGCTTTTCTTGAAAATTGGATAAAGTCAGAGTAGTTTCTGGGTAATGAGAGACATGGAGCTCAGTCGTTTCTGCTGCCCCCAGCTAACAGCTAGTCACCAGAGAGCTGAGCGAGGCTGTTATGTGAACAAGTCTAGTGGAGATTATTTGAGGCCCACATAAACAACCCAAAAGTATCATGAGCTAAATAAAATGCATGTTGTTTAAAGTCACTGTTTGTTATAGAGCAACAGAAATCTGATACAGAGGTTTTAAAATATATGCTCCTGTCTTCTGTTATAGAGTATGACTCTACACGTGGTAAATTTGTACAGCTGGTTCTGATGGTCTTTGAAGAAGTTAAATTCAGATTTTATGCTTACAACACTATGTTTTTTGAAAGGATACAACAATCTATTTTAATATCACATTTACATATAGGAATCATCTTTGCCAGTGCTAGATTGATTAATTTCAGCTGCTAAATTAACTTTACAACCCTAACAATTACACTGATAGGGACTAATTCTGATTCTTCTAAATTGAGCCTCTTAGATTTCTATACCTAATAGAACTTTGAAACATAAACAGTTAACTTTTTATTACAAATATACCTTGCATATAAATAAATACAGTACTTAATAGTTCATTGCACTTGAACTTTTAAAACTTCAACAATTTCTAATACAAACTGTAAAATCCTTTTGGTAGTGTTCTTTCCCTTGTCTAATTCATATTTCACTATTTTGATCAATTTTTTAATTATACTTTAAGTTGTGGGATACATGTGCACAACATGTAGGTTTGTTAACATAGGTATACACATGCCATGGTGGTTTGCTGCACCCATCAGCCATCATCGACATTAGGTATTTCTCCTAATACTATCCCTTCCCTATCTCCCAACCCTGCAACAGGCCCTGGTATGTGATGTTTCCCTCCCTCTGTCCGTGTGTTCTCATTGTTCAACTCCCACTTATGAGTGATAACGTGGTGTTTGGTTTTATGTTCCTATGTCAGTTTGTTGAGAATTATGGTTTCCAACTTCATCCATGTCCCTACAAAGGACATGAACTCATCTTTCTTATGGCTGCATAGTATTCCATATGTATATGTATATGCACCACATTTTCTTTATCCAGTCTATCATTGATGGGCATTTGGGTTATTCCAAGTTTTGCTACTGTGAATAGTGCTGTAATAAACGTATGTGTGCATGTGTCTTCCATACTTCTTAAATATGTAGTCTTGTATTTGGAAGGCTTAATAATTTTGGATATCTTAAGAGACTGAGTCTTCTTATCCAACCCCGAAGCCTTTAAACATAGTAGCTCTCCAATATATCTTACCATAGAGACATACTGATTTAAAACACAAGAGCAAAGGTGCTGTTTTATTGTATTTACCCTGGCTTTCTAATTGCATTTATTGAGTTTTAGTTTCTGTAACTCCACCCTGATCCAGCCTCTATGTTTGACAACACATTTGGCCACATTTGCCTAGTGTATCAGCCTCAAATATTTCCTCCATTTCCACTTTAGTATTTCCATTAACTTTGGTTTTTTAGAACCTTCACTAATAGAGCTAACCTGACTAAAAAGTCTAACATGACTTGAATTAGTCCACTCTAAAATACTACGGTTATATGTAATACAACTGTTTCCTTGGTTTTCTATGGGCAATAACCCTGAACTCTTCTTCAGTTTTGGGAACGGTAAGCTAACTTCTGCCTCAGAGGTTGGAAATTACTGTGTTTATTTACCTATAATGCTTTTCTCCTGAGTCTTCATGTGGATGGCTCTACCATTTGTCTGAATTTATGTGAAATAATACTGCAGCATCCTGCCTCACACTCTATCCCACTACTTGGTTTTCTTTGCTTCGTTAATATGGATCACTATCTGAAATTGCCTACTCTGTTTACTACTTGCAAATAATAGGGTACAATAGAGAGAAGTGTTTGGTTTCTCTTCTTGGTTAAAGCACACTGCTCAGAGCAGTGTTGGCACATTGCAAACTGCTGTAAATATTCATAGAATGAGGAAATCTTATTTAGAACTAGTGGAATTGCGAGTCTTACTCTAGTTTGTAATGTTCAGAAGTTGCCAGGGGTGTGGTGCTTATTTCCAATTGTTGCATTTTAAGAGCACTGTTGACAGCTAAAGTATTCTAAGAAATGGACCACCGATGTAGGTGAAGAGACTTGAAATTTTTTTCATAAAAATCTGTTTTTTTGAGCATATATTGGTATGTCTTAGAGAATAAAGATTATACATAAAATTAAAATTTTTTAAGATTGGAGAGTTGACCTGGAGGAATATTGAGTGTTAAGAGTCTGATGATAGGTTAATAGTAATCAAACTCATATTTTTCAGGTAAATAGAAATAACTCCACATTTATATATATATGACCCAAGACTGAGCGCAGTGGCTCATGCCTGTAATCCTAGCAGTTTGGGAGGCTAAGGTGGCAGATCACCTGAGGTCAGGAGTTTGAGACCAAGCCTGGCCAACATGGTGAAGCCCTGTCTCTACTAAAAAATACAAAAATTAACTGGGCATGGTGGTGTGTGCCTGTAATCCTACTTAGGAGGCTAAGGCAGGAGAATTGCTTGAACCTGGGAGGCAGAGGTTGCAATAAGCCGAGATCACACCACTCCACTCCAGCCTAGGCAAAAGATTGTGACTCTGTCTCAAAAAAAAAAAAAAAAATACATGACCCAAAATGTCACAGATCTTGATATGTACAGGTAAAACTGAAATCCAGACTTCTTTATTTCTAGTGTATTGGTCTTTACACCATATTTGTCTTACTTTCTTCTTAACATTACGGTTTTCTCAAACACTTGAAAGGCTTGTTCATCTATCCATTCATCTATGTGTCCACCCATCCATCCATCTGTCCATCCATGTATCAATTCTTCCATCAAACATTTATTGAGAACTTACTATCTGTATGCATGACTAGTCTGTTTTGAAAGAGTTAGTGAAGACTCCGTGTATTTCCCAGGTGGCCTAATTGGCCCCAAGGCCCTTTAGGACCCGTAAGAGGACAGGATAATTGAAGATTCTTTACTCAGGTTGCTTTACTTGGAGCACTGCTGGGTCCCTGTTTTCAGATTATCTTCAGAACAGTAGAAATAGAGGTTTACAACATACTACAACTTTTTAAACTAGTTGACTACCTCTAAACAAATACTTTTAAAGCACCTACCATGTGCCTAACACTATGAAGATATGTCATGAACAGAACCTTGAAAGTTGTGATATCATGAGGGCAGCCTAAGGCACTGTGCCTTGTATTGGAGGCTGTTTCCCTCTTGGGCCCTCTGAATTGTGAGATCTACTGGCTTTAGCTCTTGCTCTGTCCTAATTATCATCCTCCTGCCTTCCTTCTTGCCAGGTGTCATTTTGATGATCTAAAGAAAAATATGTGCCTTTGAATAAAAATCCTGCTTATTTAAATAATGATTTTCTTTTACAATTTAGATCATTTTGAGGCTGTGTTTGCTGCCATTCATTCCCCTTACGTTTTCCCCCCAAACATGTGTTATGGAATAAATAATTTCACTACAGTGAGTATCATCATTTCTTATGCCATTTCATATTTCTACTGTAATGTATATTTTTGAATGATAAATGCATTAATAAGCTACATGACATCAAGTTTAAGAAAATTAGATCATAGAAATATGTTGCATGTAGCATATATTTCTGTTTCTTGTCATTTATTTTGATCTGTTGCCCATCCAGATGGACTATAACATATGCTATGTTTATCACTGAAGATAAATAATGAAAGGATGAACATACAGTCTGAGAAAAATCATTTTGACTTTTACACTAAATCTAATTTAGTGTTCTGTAAAAGCAGGAAACCATGTTAAAATAAATTTCTGTTGTTCTGTCATTTTCCAACTGTATTGGCAAGAATCAATACCTCTGAAAGAATGACATCTTCCCTGAAATATATCACCACACTGACAGAGATCTCTTTGAACACATTTTAAAGCATCCTCATTCCAGCAAAAATTTGCTTTAACTTATAGAAAATGCCATAGGGAACATATAGAATTTCACGATGGTGCTTTTACATTTTTCTTACTTGAAATGGTACTCTTAAATATTGAGCTTAGCACAAAATATGAAAATGCAAATAGAGTTTACCAGCTGTGCATATGAAGAGGGAACATGTGATTTTCCTTTCTCTTGCAGTGTGCAAGCTACATTTTGCTCCTAGGAATGCCTTTCTGCCTCTTTTTTGTCAAGAGAAGCAATTGGTCGTCACTCTAGAGAGCTCCTGCCCAATCTCGCCCTACTGTGTATCTGCTGAAAAAACTCCCAGCCACGTTCCTATGGCTAGCTGCAATGTTTAGCTGTGGCTTATTTATGAGCTCTGCAATCCAGGATATTTCTAGTACCTCTAAGTCCTATTTTCCTCCCTGCTTTACATAAGCCTGGGGAAGCAATTAAGCTTAGCCCTCCTAATTAATGCACTTTGTCTAGACCCAGTGATTTTGGATAAACAATTTCTGAGCCAAGAAGTCTACTCTTTATTTCGTGATGTTTGATTTTCCAGGGCAGATTGCACTTCAGATCTGTTTGTTGGATGAGGGGTAGATGGAAGAGGAATGTTGCTGAGTGAGGAAGGAAATAGTTGCCAAGTATTAGGATATGGGTGTCTGCATGTCTGCATCTACAATCCCATGGTACTCTTAAGTGCAAATAGTATGGTGTACCCAACTGGGAAGAAGTCCCCAGAACCATAGGAAAGCAGAAAGTATTTATAAAGTGCTCAGCATAGAGTAGGTGGTCAACAGACACTGGTGAGGTATAACAGTGTTTTTAATTAATGCTCTTTGTATTCATTAAAAGCAGAAAATATTATTTAATGACAATAATATGTGCAAAATGTTGATTTTTTTTTCTGTTTTCGAGAAAGACATAATGTGTGTTATTGTCTTTGGAACAAGTAGTAAAATGCATTTATAAATGCTAATTTTAGAAATTGCCCATGTAAAAATCTCAATCTAAATTTTCCTCTCACTTTATTTTGCCCTGCCTATGTAGCATGAGTGTCTTTAAGTGAGTTTTTAAAATGCCTTGCAAAAAACCAAGTTAAGAATTTCATTTTTTTCCTGGGTACTTTAGGTATAGCAATTAGGGTCCTGCCCATCTGCAAATAACGGTTCTCATGAAGATGGATACAAAAATTCATGACTTTGACTTTGTGTCTGAAAAATGCCTGAGCAACGGAGAGGATTTTTCTTGTTACTATATGAAAGACATTACCAGCAATCCAGGGGAAGTTCTTATGAATTCTTAATTAATATCCCATTAAGTTGAAAGTTTAGGAATTACCACAGTAATGGTTAATTTTGTCTATCAACTTAGAAGATGGTTTTGGGGAGATTAATATTTAAATCAGTGAATTTGAGTAAGCAGATTGCACTCATAATGTGGATGAGTCTCATCCAATCAGGTAAAGGCCTAAATACAGCAAAAAGACCAGCCTCCCCACGCAAGAGAGAATTTGCCAGCAGACTGGGTTTGGTCATAAGCTCTCCTGGGCCTCAAGCCTCCTAGCCCACACTGCAGATTTTAGGCACTTGGCCTCCAACATCATATGAGCCATTTTTTTTTTAATAACAAATTCCCCCTCTCTGTATGTACATATTGGTAGTTATAGATACAGATAGATGGGTCAGTAGGTAGATGGAGCTCCTATTATTTTTGTTGCTCTGGAAAACGCTGATTAAGCCAGCCATCAACTGTCTATGAATGATCCTCCATGTTGTACTAACAGAAGTAAAGGGAACCGCAGAAACTGGCTGGGTAATAAGACAGAAACTAAGCAAGCAGGAAAGGCATTGACAGCTGTAGATTTAAAAACTGCTCTTGTGATGTTTTGACTGGACTAGTTATGCAAATTGCCAAAGTGATTTGCCTTTCTTAAAACATATCTTCAAAGTTAAAAATACATGGATCACAAGACGTGCAGCAGCACAGTGAGATCAAGTATCAGCCTCTGATCACTTATTTCCCCTTCCCTTCATTCCCACTGCTCACTGCTCCTGATCTGATATCAAGAACCTACCTTACCTCTGTCAACAGGTTAAATTAGTGAAAAATAATTTGACAATATCACTCCTCTGCTTAAGTGACTTTGATTACTTCCCACTGCCTTATTGGTAAATTTAATTTCCTTGTCATGGTATACAAGGTCTCTTAATGATCTGATTCCAAAAGACATTTTGTCTTCCAAGTCTCTCTAGGGTCCTTTTACTCTCTAAGTGCGGTAGAAATTGATCTACTCATCACTGCCTGAATATACAACTCTACTGGCATACTTTCCCTCTGCCTGGAATGTGATTTACCCGTTCTTTGGTGTTTGATTTTTTAAAAGCCCAACTAAAAAGGGAACTCAGCTGTAAAATATTTTCCATCTTATAGAATCAGAATAATTCCCCCCTTTGTGCTGTCAGAAGACTTGTTTTACTTGTCTGCAATCACACAATCATGCTAGTTTTTGGTAGACTTACAAGTGTGACTTTCTTTTGGGAGCTCTAAAGTAAATAAGCCTGTTATAGAAACTCAACTGTGCTACTGGGTAGCTACTGGATAGCTACTGGATAGCTGTGTGGCACTGGACAATTTATTCCCTCACTAAAGCCTAATTTCCTTATCTGCAAAATTGTGATGCTAATAGGAACATGAGGAAAATGAAATGCTTTAATATATTAAAGTGTTTAGAACAGTGCCTGATATGGAAAAAACCCTAATATACTAGCTTCAATTCATTTATATACTGACCCTCAAGAAATATTTGAGCGCCTGCTATGTGACATGCATTGCTTATTGTCATCACCCTTACTAATACTGTATTCTCATTCCTATTTTAATGCTGAGCATCTAGCTCAATAAATGTTACATAGATGCATAGATGTTCATTATATGTTTACTGATGTTGGAATTGCTTTGGTCATTAGGCCTAAACACTGTGAAATTAGATGTTCAGTTTTCATTCTATTAGGTAAAAATTTACAGGCTATAGCTATGAAAAACATGCTTTATACCCTAAAGCTGTATTTTTTTTTTAATGGTGGGTAATTTAGATAACCTAATTACAATGAAAAAATATCTCCCTTATTTGTAAAATAACTATGTTTATAAAGATAACACATTATTAAATTACATTGGAAGCATCAATTTATAAATGGCAAGATTACATATTTTGGTCTTAGTGTAATATAGCAAATTCTAGTATCATTAGACATAAATTGAAATATTAGTAACCTCAATTGTTTGAAACAAAATCAATATTTATAAGAATTCCATCTATAACAGCAGCTGTTTGTAATAACACATAGCATCAGATACCAAATATACTTAAATTTTATAATTTTTATGTTATTGTATCTGTCAATCTCAATCTCTGGGTATATCATAAATTTCACTAAAAATTTTGAGAAACACAAATGAAAGTATGTCCTTTCCCTCATAGAGATAATGCACCTGTTCTTAGGTATAAAATATAGGACATATTGAGTGAACCTATCACAACCTGTGTTACACATGAGATTCAGTAGCAAAGCATGCACATTATGTGCTCCAGTTACGTAGTTTTTCAGTTGTAGGAATCTGTTAATTTGGGAATAATTGACATAGATCAACTTGGTTTAACTATACAGTGTTATAATCTTTTCAGTCATATAGTGCAGATATAAATTTAGTGCCATTTTAGGGGTGAACATATTAACTATTTTAATAAAAATGTCATATATAGTAGGACTGGAGACAAGACAGAGATAAGTCTGGGTCCTTGATGCTGCCTTTAGGAGCTCTTACCATCCCCATTGTAAGAGAGAAAAGAGAGAAATGCAGTCTAGTCATAAGGAGCCCAGACTCTGAACTGTGCAAGTCAAAATCCATTGGCACACTTATTCTCTGTCCTGTATCGTTCATACATATTAGTTTCCTTATCTATAAAATGAGGATGCTGAAAATAATAGTCCTACTATGTAGAGTGTGCGTGAAGATTCAGTGAGTTGATTACATAAAGTGCTCAGAGTAGTGGACATCTGGCACAGTGCAAGTCTATGTCTGGATGTCTCCATCCCTAACAAGAGAGATCCTTTCCACATTTGAATGGAGCCCTTAGACTCTCCACATTTTGAAATAAAATCTCACCCTTTCCACTGTCTTTCATCATTCTGTGAGTACTTGGAGTGTAATAATCGTATGCTGTTCATCATTATTCCCAGTTCAAGTTAATATAGGTGCTTAATAGATGTCTCCTAAGATCTGAGTTTTTGAACCTCTTAAAAATATAGCATTGATGTTTCATTTATTTTCAATTCACAGACATAATTCTGAAGCTTGTGTAGAATTCTTTCCATGCAATGTCATAGCAAAACTATCAATAATATACACTTTAGATTGACTTCAATTTTACTTAAAAATTGTTGCATCACACACTGAGGTCTGTCGTAGGGAAATAGGGGAGGGACAGTGGGGGTGGGAAGTTGGGGAGAGAGAGCATGGGGAGAAATGCCAGATATAGGTGATGGGGAGGAAGGCAGCAAATCACACTGCCGTGTGTGTACCTATGCAACAATCTTGCATCTTCTTCACATGTACCCCAAAACCTAAAATGCAATAAAAAAAATTGTTGGGTACCAACTATATATTTCAGACATGGTGTTGGGCACTGCTGATCCAAGAATAATATCAGCACAATCTCAATCCAGGATGAGCTCGAAGATGATCATTTAATGCCGTATTTCTGAATCTGAATTGAGGCAGTGGAAAATTTTAGCATGTTCTGTGTGCTTAGAGGAAGTCCTAGATGTGAGGGACTTTAGATGGAGTGGTTCAGGTAAGGCAGAATGACTGTGAAGACTGCTGTGGAAAAAGGGTTATAGAAACAACAAATCAAAAGAGAAGCAGAGGATAAGAAAGTGAAAAGCAGATGAGACAAATTTATTTGACCTGATTTACAAGATTTTTGACCAACAGTCCTAGAAAAGAGAGTTTTGGCATTATCTTAAGCCAGGGTTCCTAAAGGATGGGCCTTGACCTTGCAGCGTCAGAATGACTTGAGAAGTTGTTAGAAATGCAAATTCTTGGGCCTTATTTTAGGCCTTCTGAATCAGAAAATCAGAAAGATGAAGCCCAGCCATGTAGTATTAACAAGCCCTCCAGGTGGAAAATCTGTTATAATCTAACCCACACTGCTTGTAGTAATTACTCACATTGAGTTTATTAAGTAAATAGTAATGAATCTCAGTTTTCAAAACATCATCATTGTTATCACTAAATAATTACTAAGTTATGTGTTTCTATTAGTAGTGAAGATTTTTTTGAAGTTATTTTCTGCTCTCTCAATAGTGACAAGACATAAATTAGCAGCTAACAATACAGGCAGTAAAATTTGCTAAATGTCAAATTATTATTTGTAATGATAAATGTGATATGTAGAGAAAACAATGGTAAGCACAGGTGCAGGTGATTGTGAAAATGATTAGGAAATAGGTGATTACCTTGGTCGAGCTCTGTGGTCCCAGAAAACCCTTTGGCTTATATTGTCAAGTTACAAATCACCCCAAACCAAAACAACAAACAATTTATTAGTATTCCTCATAGTTCTGAGGGTTTACCGGGCTCAGCTAAGAGATTCTTGCGTAAGGTCTCTTCTGTTGCGGTGGGATTGTAACTGGATCTAGAGGTCTCCAAAAGTTTGGCTAGGCTGGATGTTCATGACTATTGTTTCACTCAGTCTCTTTCTGTGCTCGGTATCTCAGCCTCCAGGGCCTCTCTATATGACTTGAGTTTTTCACAGGATAATAGTCTTAGGGTAGGTGATTCCTTGTGTAACGGAGGTTGCTTCAGAGAGAGAAAAAGTCTTCTGAGAGACCTGGAATTAGCATAGCATCAATTCTACCGTATTTTATTGGTCAAATTAATCACAAATCAAGTCCTGATTTAAGGGAAGGGAATTGTGGGTGTGAATACTTGGAAGCTTGGTTCATTATAGAGCCATCTTTGACAACTAGCTACTACAGGTCACTAACAATCTCTGGAAAATGTTACATTTGGCCTAAATGATCTCTGGAGTAATTGTACATTAGCTTTACCTTTCAACGATCCATAAAACTTCCCTTTATAAACTGTAATTCACTAAGGAGAATCACAAAATATATCTTAACTCAGTATCATCGGTTTTCAATTCCTATGTCATTTTGTTATCAACTGATTACCAATATAGTCTGTTGAAAAATAAAAACCAATAATTTTTTGGAGGTTATAAAGTCACTAGAAATCTCTGAGAAAAATGCAGCCCTTATATTGATGCAGCATTTTTGTGTTAATTTGATCTCTACAGTCAAAGTACGCTAATGCCTTAGGCTATGTTATAATGTTAAAGGGCTGATATGTTATCAGTGCATTTGTGTATGTAAGTTTTTAAAAATCAGTTGTACCTTGTAAATGTATTTTTGTGAATTTTTGGATGGTTTTATTAAAATTATTATTCTTTAAGAGCATAATGATTTTATTCTGATCCATATGTTTTGAAATACAAGGTTCTGTGGAGAAATGTAATGCCCTCTAGGAAAATTTGTTGAGTGGAAATAAATGTGGATATTTTTTAGACTATATTGAATATACAGGCTGTGTTGTTCAGAGTACTTATCTCATGGGATCAAGCCAGATGCCATGTCCTTACATAAAAGTCATTAAAGTTTTACCAAAGAAGCAAAGTAAAATTCTAGGCTCTAAATCATTAAACAACAACAACAACAGCAACTTGAAAATCACTTATTTTTTTTTAAGTGGTACGGGATTTTTAGAAGATTTAATTTAATGCTAAATGCATTATAAGACTATTCTTAACTAGAATGCCAAAAACATCTTTTTATAAACATATATTACTAGAGTATCTAAAGTTTTAAAATTAAGGAGAATAGAAAAGCTGCTATTTAATGCCTTAAACAGTTTCTTCCTTTATTATTCAGATTTGAATGCCTAAGCAGAATGTTCCTTTCCTTCACAGTTGTGGTACACAATATGGATACAATAAACTACCTGCTTTTCAAATTTAGTTCATAATCATAGCATATTTTTAAATCATTCTCTATATTATGTAAATAAGAAGAATAAGAACTATGGACCTCTAAATTCCCATAGAAGTGATTTTGCCTCTTCTTTCTTATCTAGCTACCTCTACCATAAAACTTTCCTAGGCCCCACCCCCATTCCATACCCACACCTCTCTCCTGACTCATCTTGTTGTTTGCCAGCACCTAGCACAGGATCTATGGTAATGAAGATGTTCAATAAATACTTTTTTCTGGTCCCAAATGATTTCTAAGAGCTCCTAGATTATGGATGAATTTATTAGTTTGTTAATTGCAGCTGCTTCCTATGGAAAATTTCCCAAGATTTAGGCTATTGGCTTTTGGTTTGGGGGGAAATATCAGAAAACATTTTTAGAAATGTAATTTAACAGAAATATCAGCAATTTATATTCAGTGTTAACTATTAAAATGTTCTATTTTTGGAAGTTAGAGTAAGTCATACTTTAAATATTTTAACAGACAACTGTTTTTTAATTTTAAAGTAAAAAGGAATGTTGAAATTTTCCACTTTTTCCCCAGAAAACTGATCCATGTACAGTAAATGAAACAACTGAAAAAGATAACAGCACAATGAAACTCTTCTACAAAAAAATAATATGCTCTTCTACTTATAACCTTTCTTCCTGGAATTCCAAGTATAGTCATGAAAATTAGTGCAGTTTTCCTTACAGCATTAGTGCCTTTAGCCTCCCTGTGTTTCAGAGGAAAGTATTTTTAATCTTATTTTTAACTTTGGGGAAAAGACGTCAAAGAGAAGTTACATGAAATTTTAGATCAGAGAATATCAAAGGCATTTACTAAGAAAGAATAATAAGCAAGTCTGTCAACCATGACAGTTGAGTGTCCCTTTGATCATATAATGCTGCTTCAGCTCATGGCAAACCGAGACAGGTCAAGAGCCTCGTGGAGAAGGATAGCACATGAAAAGGTTTAAATGAATGGCATAGTGACACCATCTCATATGACTCTTCCTTATTATTTTTTGCTTCCACTTAAGTCAACTAATTCTTTTTAAAATTCGATAGGACTTAGCCACTTTTACAGATTAACAGTAAAGGAAGTATATTTGACTTTTATTATATTCAGTGAAAGCATTAAGACTCATTTTAAATATAAGGAAGACCAATGCCATATGTGTTAATTTTCTTTAGGACTATTAATGCTCAGCAGAGATCACAAACAACTTTATTACATGGCAGGTCAATATGGAATTAAGTAATGGTTATTTGATAGCTATTCTATAGATGAGTGTATAAGTTATTGCTGCTGTTATGGGCTGAACTGTGTCCCTCCCAAAATTCATAGGCTGAGGCCATAACCCCTAATGTGACTATCTGGAGATAGACTCTTTAGGAAGAAAATTAAGATTAAACAAAGATGGGACCCTAATCCAACAGGATTGGGTCCTTACATAGAAAAAAGAGAGAGACATCAGGGAACTCTCCACATGCACACAGAGGAAAAGCCATGTGAGGACACAGTGACGGGGTGGCTGCCTACAAGCCAGAAAGCAAGGCCTCGCCAGAAACCAGCCCTGACAGCACCTTGATCTTGGACTTTCAGTCCCTAGAACTGTGAGAAATAAATTTCTGTTGTTTAAGATACCCAGTCTGTGGCATTTAAAAAAAAAATCTTTTATTTTAGGTTCAAGGGTACGTGTGAAGGTTGGTTATATAGGTAAACACGTGTCACAGAGGTTTATTGTACAGATTGTTTTATTGCCCAGGTATTAAGCCTAGTATCCAATAATTATTTTTTCTGCTCCCCTCCTTCCTGCCACCCTCCCTCCTCAAGAAGGCCCCAGTGTCTGTTGTTCCCTTCTTTGTGCTCAAGAATTCTCATCATTTAGCTCCCACTTACAAGTGAGGATGTGCAGTATTTTGATCTCTGTTTCTGTGTTAGTTTGCTAAGGATAGTAGCCTCCAATTCCACCCATGATCCTTCAAAAGGCACAATCTTATTGTTTTTTATGGTTGCATAATATCCCATGATGTAAATGTATCACATTTTCTTTAATCTGTCATTGATTGGCATTTAGGTTGATTCCATGTCTTTGCTATTATGAATATTGCTGCAATGAACATTTGTCTTTATGTGTCTTTATGATAGAATAATGTATATTCCTCTGGTTTTATACCTGGTAATGGGATTGCTGGGTCTAATGGTAGTTCTGCTTTTGGCTCTTTGAGGAATCTCTATACTGCTTTCCACAATGGTTGAAATAATTTACATTCCCACCAACAGTGTATGAGTGTTCCCTTTCTTCTACCTTACCAGCATCTGTCATTTTTGACTCTTTCATACTAGACATCCTGACTGGTGTGAGATGGTATCTTACTGTGGTTTTAATATGCATTTCTCTAATGATCCGTGATATTGAGCTTTTTTCCATATGCTTGTTGGCCCCATGTATGTCATCTTTTTAAAAGTGTATGTTCATATCCTTTGGCCACTTTTTAATGGGGTTGTTTTTCTCTTGTAACTTGTTCCTTATACATGCTGGATATTAGAACTTTGTCAGATGCATAGTTTACAAATATTTTCTCCCATTCTGTAGGTTGTCTGTTTACTCTGTTGATAGTTTCTTTTGCTGCACAGAAACTAAGTTTAATTAGATCCCATTAGTCAATTTTATTGCATTTGTTGCAATTTCTTTTGGTGTTTACATTATGAAATCTTTGTCCATGCTTATGTCCAGGATAGTATTGCCTAGGTTGTCTTCTAAGGTTTTCATATTTTTAGATTTTACATTTAAGTCCATAATCTTCCCTAAGTTGATTTTGATATATGGTATAAGGAAGGGGTCCAGTTTCAATCTTCTGTGCATGGCTAGCCAGTTACCCTAGCACCATATATTGAATATGGAGTCTTTCCTCCATTGCTTGTTTTTTTCAGCTTTGTCAAAGATCAGATGGTTGTAGGCATGTGGTTTTATTTCTGGGTTCTCTATTGTGTTACATTGGTCTATGTGCCTAATTTTTTACCAGTACCATGCTGTCTTGGTTACTGTAGCCCTGTAGTATAGTTTGAAGTCGGGTATCATTATTCCTACAGCTTTGTTTTTGTTTTCCTTTCTTGTTTTTGCTTAGGATTGCTTTGGCTATTTGGGCTGTTTTTTGGTTCCATATGAATTTTAAAATTGCAGCCTGAGCAGATTAGCATAGCTGCTTAAGGAATCACTCTGAATTTTAGTGACTTAAAACACCCATAATTGTATTTTCTAACAATTCTGAGTCAAGTATTTGTGTCCAGTTAGCAGAAACAACTCTCTCTTCTCCAGGTGGTACTGTGTAGGGTAGATCAATTTGGGGAACAGATTCCCAGATAACCTCACCCACATTTCTGGGTTCTGTAGCTGTCATTTGGCTGGGAAGCCTCACTCTTTCTTCAAGTTGCCTTCATTTTTCTAAATGTCTCTAATTTTCAGTGAGAGTGGATGGTCTAGACAGCTTTCCATGGCAGTTGACTTTCCTCTTTGTAAAAGTGGAAACTTTAAATCCTCTTAAGCTTGGATTCAGAAGTATCAGAATGTAATTTTTCTTATTTTCTATTGGTCAAAATAAATTGATCCCAAATTATCCCAACTGTGAGGTTTTGTGCATCATAAAATGAAATAAAAAATTATCATGAATGATCTCTCTTCTTTTACAATAATTTCAGCTGTATTTTTAGATTACAGTACATCGTAAAAGACCAGCCAAGGTAACGAAGCAATATAAATATCAACTAAGAAAATAGAATGTGTAAAATCTTCTTCAAATTGACTAAATCTTTGTCCTAACAAAAGCTAAACTGTATATGTTGTGTAACTCCAGGTTTTCCCTCAATATGTAAAATTGTCAACATCTTACATGTATAAGGAACTAATGTATGACAATGTTCTTTGTTATAAGAAACAAAAAAAAGGGATGTATTCATTTATAAAACTAATCATTATTAAATACCTACTACATTTTATGTGTTAAGCTTCTGGACACTAAATATCCAGTGAGAAATGAACAAAGTCCATAGCTTTGTAACAACGGTCATCATATCTAATTTTCTAGTGGAAAGGGATGGATAATAAATATGTATTGAGTCAGATGATAAATGCAATGACCAAACACACACACACACACACACACACACACTTGATTGAAAGTCATTTGGGAAAGCAAAAGTTTGCTATTTTAAACAGGTCGAATTATAGCTAGCAGAGAAGGTAAAATTTGAACATCTGAAGGTAAAGATCTTCCTGGGCAAAGGCCATCAGACAGAAATGTTATAAATGTTCTAGAAAGAATGACTGAAGCACAGTAAAGGGAAAAAAGGTAGTTGAGAAGTGTCTGGGGGCCAGATATGAAGAATCTTTCAAACTTTAGTGCAAAGCTTTCTTTTTTGTTCTAAGTGTGATTGGATACATTCATTTTTTAAAAGACTTGCTGAACACAGCATGGAAAATAAATTTTAGAGAAACATGAATTGAACAGGGAGTTCATTATAAGGCTATTGCAAGAGCCTGTGAAGAGACAAGTGCAGATCAGTACCTGGATGGTAGTCGTGGATGTACAGAGAGCTGGATAGATTCAGGATGTATAATGTAAGTAGAGTGGATCTACTTACAGGGTGGAGGTTGGGTATAAAAGATATAGTCAACAATGACTTAC
The DNA here is from genome assembly GCA_963574635.1 of Cheracebus regulus. Taxonomy (NCBI): domain Eukaryota; kingdom Metazoa; phylum Chordata; class Mammalia; order Primates; family Pitheciidae; genus Cheracebus; species Cheracebus regulus. Next base: position 38,700 of record CAUYQU010041781.1, read on the forward strand.
ATTTTTTTAGGCGTGAGAAATTCCATGACTGACAGAGCTATTTCCTTTACAGGAAACAATGGAAAATAGTTAAGTTTCAGAATAAAGAAAACCAAGAATTCAGTTTACATGTATATATCTGCCACATATTAAAGTAGATGCTCACTCAATTTTCTGTCTCACTTCCCCTCTTCATTACTTTTTTGGGGGCTAAAACACATTTTTTAAAAAAACTTAAAAAAAAATACTAAGCTCTTGATAGCAAAACAGAATTCTTGATAAGAATTTTTGTATATACAAAGCAAATTTCAAATCAGTGGATAATATGGTTTCTTGAGCAACACACGGCCATTTACTATGTTTTATACTAGTTTGGTTCTGCTACATGGACTTAACCGTAAGAAACCTTAGAGCTACTGTTAAGGTTAATTTTCCATTATAGTTACTACACATATACACAGAATTTTGAAAATACATTTGTCACATTACATTGATGGTAGAATTTAATACATGATTTAGAATGTAGTATTACAGTTTAATTAAGCAGCTATAATGTTTTTCAAAGAAAAAATTATTGTCAGCTGTAACTAGAAAATTTCTGTTGGCAAATTCAAATAAAATGAATTAAAACACACGGATTCTATTGTTTGCCTTTATATAATTATGTAGTAGTTAAAACTAGTAATTAATGTAACACAAGTCACATAAAGTTTCTGTGTTTGGAGGAAAAATAAAAATCATTTTCTGAAGATTCTAATAATATAGATATACAGTGAATAAATCTTCTGGGTTAAGTGGCGATGGGTTAGCCACAGGAACTCTTGCTGACCGAACACTTAGCTTCTTTTAACTAAATGTATAACTATCATGGTAAGTTTCATTTTGTAGTCTTTTGATGAAGACACAAATTTATAGGTGTTACTATTTGAAATTGATACACATACTATTTAAATGCTAATGGAGATATTTAGTATTGAGAGTCATGTTACCACTCTGTATTTTCTATTTTTTCATTTTCCCCCAAACCATTTCTTTGTTATATCAGCAGGTAAACTGTATTGTTTACTTAAAATAATTTTGCACTTTATATTACAATTTTGCATATGATATGGTCTATTTCACTGATATCTATTTTGTTGCCCTTACCAAAAATGTTTCCCCTCGTATCATCTTTATTTGTTGCTTAAAGAAATAGTTAACTATCATGGAAATCTTAGTACTAATTCACTAGTGGGATAAAGAGTAGTACTACCTAGTCTCCTCACTGAAACTGTGACATTTTGGCAACAGTACTGGCTTCCTTTGTTAGCTAAGTGACATTAATGATGGAATGTCCAAGAAACAAAGTCATCATATGTCCTATTATTCATGTAGCAATGGTTCATTCAAGAAGTATTTTTGAACTGTTACTATATGTTAGACATTTTCAGTAAATATTTATTGAATGATTAAATGACTTTAGGAAATCTAGCTTGAGACTATGACTTAAGCAGATTTTCATTTAACTTTCTATTGTGGCACAATTTTAGATTTATATAAATATTATGGAGATAGTACAGAGTATTCTGATATACTCATTACCCAGCTTCTTCTGATGTTAACATTTTACATAATTGTAGTTTTTCATATTACTTTTGTCAAAACTAAGAAATTAACGTTGGTACAATGCTATTAACAACACGCCTTTTTTCTTGGATTCCATCAGTTTTTAACTTATCTCCATTTTCTATTCCAGGATCCAATTCAGGATCCATATTGCATTTACTTGTCATGTCTCCCATCCCTTTCTATTTGTGACAATTTTTGAGCAGCTTTTTAACATCTGTGTTCAAAATACATGCTTATAGTTTCTAATATATATTATATGAAATAAAGCTCATTTATTTGTTAGTTCACGGGACATTGATCAAGTATCTGTCACTTAGCTTCTTTTGACTAAATGTATAACTATCACAGTAAGTTTCATTTTGTAGTCTTTTGATGAAGACACAAATTTATAGTGCACTTGGCGCTTGGCACTGGAATACAGACATGACTGGAATATGCTTATCCTAGAGAGGGTCACAATTTAATGCAAGCAAAGAATTTTAGTCATGACATATGTGCTATAACTATAGGCAGTAAGAGCCGTTAAATTATTTTTCCCCTTCACAGCAGATCCTACCCTCTATTATATAAGAGAGCTTGCTGTAAGATCACTAAATCATTCTGGAGAATTGCTCTGGACTGTTAGACTTTTATGCAGAACATTATGTTTCTTTCTTTTTCTTAGTGTTCAATAAGATTAGGAAAGCCATTATAATAAAGATATCATTCATAAACATTTTTAGAATTTATCTCTCCTCAAAAGTATATTTTAGTGTAAAGCATGAAAACATATATTCCACCTTCATTGTCCAAATTCCCGTATTTCTTAAAAATAAAAAATATGGGCATGGATGGAACCATGCAATGTAGAGGAACACAAAGAATGTTGCTAAAATCTGCAATTCGTTTTCTGAAGACAGACAAATGTGTTACTTTTCTAAGAAGATTACCATTTAAAAATTGCAAACAGTCTATAGTTTGTTGAAATTTCCAAGCAACCATCAAATGAAGCAATTTTATTCTGAATTCAAACAAGATACAAGGGGCAAAATTATAACTCTTAAAGCACGGCTACATGGTTTTGTGTCTCTGTGTGAGAAGCCAGTCTTATTTAGACATTGCCACTGAATATGATAGCAGCATCACTAGGGAGTTATTTGCATTTGTAACAAGATCCCCCGGTGATTTATACACACATTCAAATCTTAGAAGCACTAATTTAAGACCTTGTTTATTAGATTTTTAAATTTTTATGAAGTAGTATGAGATAGCCATAAATAAAATCATGGTTATGAATTGTTCTTAAATGAAGAAATCATGTAAAGACAACATGAACATGCTAAAATTCTAGAAATGAAACAACATGGCATACAATTCTGAATCTTTTTAAAGAGTATGCAAGGGATAAATGGGAAAATTGTTTTTACATATCTCTAAATGTCACCTCATTATCTTTTACTTCTTCTGATTATGTATTTTTAATGAGCAAATGAAATTTGCTATATCAATCATCCAAGAAAGTTTTAGACATGGAGTTTAAATGCCAAGTATTTTATATGACATGTAAATATTTGGATTTATGCTAAACAGAAACATGACTTTTTTAAAGTCTGAATTTCTTGGGAATTTAATGATGACCTCTTAATATTCCATGTGATTTCTATAAGAACTGTAATTTCCTACCTTAAGTGAAATTTTAATAAGTGAAAGAATTGTTTTACCTTTCACAGGTCTTATGTCCTTTATCTAATTATTTCCTTATGTATTAAAAAAAATGTCTATTCAGAGCTTTCTGTATACAAACTATTGTTAAGTTGCAGCCTTTTTTGTCATCAAGAAATTAGCGCCAAAGTCTGGTACAGTAGCCTGCTCATGAATAATTCTGATGCAGTTTTCTATTGTTATTAATGGAAGACAAGGGTTAGAATACTTTTCCTGTAAAAGACCAGATAATAAATATTTTAGGGTTTGTGTCTCATTCACTCTCTTATCTACTGAACTCTGCCATTGCAGGGAAAAATAGCCAGAGCCAGTACATACACAAGTGAGCATGGCTGTGTTCCAGTAAAACTCCATGAACACTGAAATTTCAATTTCACATGATTTTATTTTTCTTTTGACTTTTTTTAACCCCCTAAAAGTGTAAAAACCATTCTTAACTCATAGGCTATGGGTTAAAATATGCAGCAGGATGGATTTGGACTCCAGGCTATAGTTTGCTGATATCTGCTCTAAGACATTGAGTATATGAATGCATATTAACAGTGGATTACTACTGACTATGGATTTAATAGAAACTTGATTAATTTCTGGTATCTATAATATTGACATTATATATGTAGATTTGAGAAGTAAAACAGAGGCCAAAAGAGAAAGAAGCAGAGAGAATTAAAAATCATTGTGAATCTACCACGTACTAAAATTTCATCTTGTTTAAACTTCACGACAGCCACATGAATAGCTTTTTGACAACCATTTTACACATGAGAAAAATCAAGGCTAAAATAACTTTTCAAAGTCATACAGCAAGTAAGTGGCAGAAATAATCTAAGTCTGACCCCAAGTCCTGAAATATTTTGCATTGTATAGCAGTAGCCACAGTGACTTATCCAATGGGATGCATGCTACGGACTTAAAAATGCATGTTTTTTATAGGAAGATGAGGGAGAGTGTCACAAAGAATGCAATATTTGTTTGGAATTTTGAGGTGGAATTCTGACAGGTAGCTGGAAGTTGGAGGAAGGCATCCACATATGGGGTGTAAAGCTAAAGAGAACACGGAAGTCGAAAAATAGGCAGATGAATGACCACTTCTGAATTTCCAGTGGACATGACATTGTCTTTCATTTCATTCCCCTTGACTTTAATCTTTCTTTGCTTCTGCAATTTTTAGCCTTTCTAAAAGTCTGATAAAAATAGATTGTCTCACATTCTTCTTTTTACTTATCTGTTTTTGTTTTGGGCCCAAATATTTAAAAGATAACCTAAGAGTTTCTCACTTGGCATTTCTGAGTTCCCCCAAAAAAACTTTCAGAAGCCTCTTTTTCCTTGTTGATTGTCACATAAGACTTTTGACTAATTGTGCTTGGCAATGTGCAGTGATAAAAGACAAGGGAGATAGGTGGTAGGGGTTGTGTCTTTCGTATACCATTGACTTTTGTACTTTCTCAAAGCAGATTACAGCCACATAGCTATTTAATGATATGCAAATTATATGTGGCCACAGTGTTTGAGCTGGATCATAATTACTACATAGGTGGAGTGGTGAATGTCTCATTAATACAAATATGCACCTCATGCAGACTCTCTTTGTGTTGTATGATACTCGTGCTGAGAAACACAACCCATAATTTTCTCTTAATGACCCAATCTCGTATTTTATAACATGCTTAACATTTAAGCACTTTAATTGTTCTCTTTGTTCTCTTTTTAGGAATCCCTCATAGCCAAAAGAGATGTGTTAGGACAACGAAAATATTAGTGTAGAAGATTTGCACTAGAGTGTAGAGTAAATTTTATAAAAATAATAGAAGTTATACTCTGACAAAGATTTCATGTGTCTTTGGTTTAGCATTTTCTACATTATGTATCTTTATATGTGATAAAGAAAGAATAAAAGAATGTGTAAAAAAACTCTCATAGATAAAGTCTACTATATTAAACAGTGTTCAACTTTGATTTTGGAGATGGAAAATATGTCTTTATGTTTGAAAATCATAATCAAATATATGTTTCTCAGGGCCGAATGCTTATTTGGGGAAAAACAAGCAATTTTCATGGAGTCTTAAAGAAGTAAGAGATCAATAGAATCTTTTTTTGCTCCTAATAGCTACTTCTCAAGATTTAAGAAATGTTCTCTTCTTTATAATGTTAAGTTATATCACAAAATGAGAAACAAGGAAGCAAAGGTCCTTTTATAATTTTATAAAAGTGTTGGGAGAGAGATCCAAGATGGCCACGTAGCAGCAGCTCAGGATTGTAGCTCCCAGTGAAAGCACAGAGAGCGAGTGAACACCGCAATTGCAGACAAATTTTTGATGCCCACAAACGGAGATTCCCGGCAAAGGAGCCACACAGGTCGCCAGTGCGACTCTTTTGGCTGGCGCGGCAGTTTTGCCGGTGCCCCAGCGAGGCGTTTCTCGCTTCTCGGTGGAGAGTATACGGAACTGGGTGACCTTTTAGTCAGGCTCCGTTGGTCCCATCCCCACAAGGAGAACAGCAATTGGAAGCGCTGAGGACTGAGAGCAAGCACAGCTGAACCCAGGAAGGCCCAGCTCTGTGGGGAAGGGGCGCCCCCTGAAGGAAACCTAAGAAACAGAAAAAACTTTATAACCAACAAGCCGGACGTCCACTCAGAGACCCAATCTGAAAGTCGGCAATTACAAAGACGACAGGTGGATAAATCCACAAAAATGGGAAGAAACCAGTACAAAAAGGCTGAGAACACCTGAAATCAGAATGCCTCTCCTCCTACACAGGATCGCAGCTCCTCATTAGCAAGGGAACAAGGCCTGACGGAGGATGAGTGTGATGAACTCACAGAATCAGGCTTCAGAAGGTGGATAATAAGAAACTTCTGTGAGCTAAAGGAACATGTTCTAACCCAATGCAAAGGAACTAAGAACCTTGAAAGAAGATTTAACGAAATGCTAATGAGAATGGACAACTTGGAGAACAATATAAGTGAATTGATGGAGTTGAAAAACACAACACGAGAATTTTGCGAAGCATGCACAAGTTTCAACAGCCAAATTGACCAAGCAGAAGAAAGGGTATCAGAGGTCGAAGATCAAATCAATGAAATAAAATGAGAAGGCAAGATGACAGAAAAAAGGATAAAAAGGAATGAACAAAGTCTCCAAGAAATATGGGACTATGTGAAAAGACCTAATCTACGTTTGATAAATGTACCTGAATGTGACGAAGAGAATGAATCCAAGCTGGAAAATACTCTTCAGGATATTATCCAGGAAAACTTCCCCAACCTAGCAAGGCAGGCCAATATTCAAGTCCAGGAAATAC
>CAUYQU010041783.1:0-19709 GCA_963574635.1 Cheracebus regulus
CTTTTTGGTGTTTGGACAAAACTGACTGTTATTAATGTTAAAAAAAAAAAAAAAAAAAAAAAAAAAAAAGAGGTCATAAGACTAACAAAACAGACTATTTGTGGCAACAAGATACCAAATTACAAATAAGACCTAAGGCCATGCAGGTAAGGGTTAAGTCATGCCTGCAGGCTATCAGTCTTGATAAACCGGTTATATTTTGGCTGACTCTGACATAGCATCTTTCTCTTAATGTAAACATTTCTTTCTGCTAACTCCAAGTTTTTAGACAAAGTTGTGTTCCTTTAACCAACTGCAGATAAAATAATTTCTAAATCCATTGATGTCTTACAAGTTCCTGCTTCAAGATACCCTGCCTTTTGGGCAAACCAATGTATACCTTTCATGTACTGATTTATGTCTTTGTGTCTGTAACTCCTGCCTCCCAAAAATGTATTAAACCAAACTGTAAAGCCAGGCATCGTGGCTCACACCTGTAATTTCAGCACTTTGGGAGACTGAGGCAGGTGGATTGCTGGAGGCCAGGAGTTTGAGACCAGCCTGGGATACTTGGCAAAAGCTCGTCTCTACAAAAAAAAAAAAAAAAAAAATAAAAAAATTAGCCAGGCATGGTGGTGTGCACCTGTAGTCCCACCTACTTAGGAGGCTGAGGTGGGAGGATTGTTTGGGCCCAGGAGGTGGAGGTTGCAATGATCTGAGATAGCACCACAGCACTCCAAGCTGGGCAACAGAGAAAGACTCTGTCTCAATAAATAAATAAATATTTTATTATAATTTTTATTTTTTAAATGAAATTATTATACCTTATTAACAATTTTAACTAAAATACTATTTATCTAAATATTATTTTTAATTTTTATTTTAAAATACTGTATATATTTAAGCTAGTTATCCAGGTTTTATTTTTTTCCATAAGTTATTGGGGTACAGGTGGTATTTGGCTACATAAGTTCTTTAGTGGCAATTTGTGAGGTTTTGGTACACCCAATACCCAAGCAGTAAACACTGTACCATATTTGCAGTCTTTTATCCCTCACCCCCTTCACAATCTTCCCCTCAAGTCCCCAAAGTCCACTGTATCATTCTTATGCCTTTGCGTCCTCATGGCTTAGCTCCCACATATCAGTGAGAACATACAATGTTTGGCTTTTCACTTCTGAGTTACTTCACTTAGAATAATAGTCTCCAATCTCATCCAGGTCACTGCAAATGCTGTTAATTTATTCCTGGGTTCAAGCAATTCTCCTACCTCAGCCTCCCCAGTAGCGGGGACTACAGGTGCACACCACCACCCTTGGCTAATTTTTGTATTTTTAGTAGAGACGAGGTTTCACCATGTTGGCCAGGCTGGTCTTGAACTCCTGACCTCAGGTGATCTGCCCACCATGGCCTCCCAAAGTGCTGGGATTTCAGGCATGTGCCTATTTTTCTCCCAGTACCATGCATTTTGATTACTATGGCCTTATAGTATAGTTTGAAATCAGGCAGTGTAATGCCTCCAGATTTGTTCTTTTTGCTTCATCTTGCTTTGGCTATGTGAGCTCTTTTTCAGTTCCATATGAATTTTAGAATTGTTTTTTTCTAATTATGTGAAGAATGATGGTCGTATTTTGATGGGGATTGCACTGAATTTGTATATTGCTTTTGGCAGTGTGGTCATTTTCACAATATTGATTCTACCCATCCATGAGCAAGGAATGTGTTTCCATTTGTTTGTGTCGTCTATGATTTCTTTCAGCAGTATTTTGTAGTTCTTTGTAGAGGTCTTCTGACTCCTTGGTTAGGTATATTCCTAAGTTTTTTTTTTTTTTTGCAGCTATTGTAAAAGGGGTTGAGTTCTCAATTTGATTCTCTACTTGGTCACTGTTGGCATACAGAAGAGCTACTGATTTGTGTACATTAATCTTGTATCTGGAAACTTTGCTGAATTCTTTATGAGTTCTAGGAGCTTTCTGGAGAAGTCGGAAGGGTTTTCAAGGTAAACAATCATATGATCAGCAAACAGTGACAGTTTGACATCCTCTTTACTTGGATGCCCTTTATTTCTTTTTCTTGTCTTATTGCTCTGGCTAAGACCTCCAGTACTATGTTGAAGAGGAGTGGTGAGAGTGGACATCCTTGTCTTGTTCCAGTTTCCAGAGGGAATGCTTCCAACTTTTCCCCATTCAGTATTATGTTGGCTGTGGGTTTGTCATAGATCGCTTTTATTACATTGAGGCAGTCCCTTGTATACTAATTTTGCTGAGAGTTTTAATCATAAAGCAATGCTGGATTTTGCCAAATGCTTTTTCTGCATCTAGTGAGATGATCATGTGATTTTTGTTTTTAATTCTGTTTATATGGTGTATCACATTGATTGACTTGCATATGTGAAACCATCCCTTCATCCCTGGTATAAAACCCACTTGGTCATGGTGGATTATCTTTTGCTATGTTGTTGGATTTGGTTAGCTAGTGTTTTGTTAAGGATTTTAGCAACTATGTTCATCAAGGATATCAGTCTGTAGTTTTCTTTTTCGGTAATGTCCTTTCCTTGTTTTGGTATTAGGGTGATGCTGGTTTCATAGAATGAATTGGGGAAGGTTCCTTCTTTCTCCGTCTTGTGTAATAGTGTCAAAAGGATAGATATCAATTCTTCTTTGAATGTCTGGTAGAATTCTGCTGTGAATTCATCTGGTCCTGGACTTTTTTTGTTGGTAATTTTTAAATTTTCAATCTTGCTGCTTGTTATTGGTCTGTTCAGGGTATCTAATCCATTCCAAGGTAGGAGGATTGCAGTTTTCCAGGAATTTACCCATCTCTTCTAGGTTTTCTAGTTTATGTGCATAAAAGTGTTCATAGTAGCCTTGAATGATCTTTTGTATTTCAATAGTGACAGGTGTAATATCTCCTATTTTGTTTCTTAGTGAGGTTATTTGAATTTTCTCTCTTCTTTTCTTGGTTAATCTTTCTAATAGTCTATCAATTTTATTTATCTTTTCAAACAGCCAGCTGTTTCATTTATCTTTTGTATTTTTTTCTTTGTTTCAATTTCATTTAGTTCTGCTTTGATCTTGGTTATTTCCTGTCTTCTGCTGGGCTTGGGTTTGGTTTATTCTTTTTTCTCTAGTTCCATGGGGTGTGACCTTAGAATGTCAGTTTGTGCTCTTTCAGTCTTTTTGATGTAGGTGTTTAGGGCTATAAACTTTCCTCTTAGCACCACCTTAGCTGTAGCCTAGCTGTTTTGGTAGGCTGTGTCATTATTGTCACTCAGTTCAAAGAATTTTTTAATTTCCATCTTGATTTTGTTTTTGACTCAATGCTCATTTAGGAGCAGGTTATTTAATTTCCATATATTTGCATGGTTTTGAAGGTTCCTTTTGGAGTTGATTTCCAGTTTTATTCCACTGTGGTCTAAGAAAAGACTTGATATAGTTTCAATTGTCTTAAATTTATTGCTCATTTTGTGGCCTATCATATGATCTATCTTGGAGTAAGTGCCATGCACTATTGAATAGAATGTGTACTCTGCAGTTGTTGAATGAAATGTTCTGTATATATCTGTTAAGTCCATTTGTTCCAAGGTATGGTTTAAATCCATGGTTTCTTTGTTGACTTTCTATGTTGAAGACCTGTCTAGTGCTGCCAGTGGCGGTGTGTGTTCTGGATAGGAGGGTCTCCCTTTCCCACTTCCACAGTTGGAGCACTCACAGTATTTGGGGTGTCTCCTGGGTCCTGCAGGAGCAGTCTGCTTCCTTCAGAGGGTCTGTGGTTCCTCTCTGGATTGCTGGCATGTTCTTGCAGTCGATCTGCAGCTAAAATTCACAGTGCAAGCCTCTGCATGCTGTTCTGTCTGGAGCTACAATCTAGTCCTGCCTTTCATCTACCATGATGATCCTCCTTCCAAATAAATATTAAAAATAAAATAAAACCAAATTGTAATCTGACCACCTTGGGTGCAATTTCTCAAGACTCCTTGAGACTATTTTTCTGGGTCACAGTCACTCATCTTGGCTCAGAATAAACCTCTTCCAAAATATTTTACAAAGTTTAGTTTTTCCATTAACAAATAGAAACTGTCCATTTATATGCTTATGTTCAACAAAGTATGGATGGCTATGTATAAATAGGATTGGGCAAAAGGGTATAATCCAACGTTAATAGATGCAGTCGGGAAGCCCAGCAGGGCCTGTCTCTCTAGATGTCTCTTGGCCTCTCTGAACATAATTTCTTCCTCCTGGATATGGGGCAGGACCCTCTTGGAATGGGGATCCTATGATCTATAATCAAACAAGATAGGTTGGATAATTTCTTTATGGTCTATTTTCACAGAGTAAGGCAGAGGCAAGCTAGAGTAATAGTTTCAGGTTTTATAGCTGGCTTTGGAGAGAAGGAATTTTGGTTTCTATGACCCACCTTCAGGAAGGGGAGTTCTAGTTTCTGTAGCTAGCCTCAGGGGGAGAATGGGACTGAGAGACAGGAGTGCAGAGGTCAGAGAGAAACTTCTGCTTCTGAGGCCCTCATTCTGGGGTACTGTTTTCTGAGCTCCGAAACCCAGAATGGAAGAACTAGAACCAACCTAACCAGAGGTGAGAAAATGTGCATTCTGTATATTCTGCTCCTGATTTATTCAGCAAATTCTTCCTTGTGTTATTTGTGTTAGTCTGTTTTTGTGTCACTATAAAGAAATACCAGAGACTGGGTAATGTGTAAAGAAAAGAAGCTTAATTGGCTCATGGTTCTGCAGGGTAAACAGGAAGCGTGGCTCCAGCATCTGCTCATTTTCTGGTGTGGCCTCAGGAAGTTTTCAATCAGGGTAGAAGGTGAAATAGGAGTAGGTGCATCACATGATGACAGAGGGAGCAAGGTGGGAGGGGCAAGGTGCTACATGTTTTTAAACAACCAGTTCTCATGTGAACTCATTATATAATCGCAAGGACAGCACCAAACCATTCACAGGGAATCCACTCCCTGACCCAAACACCTCCCACTAGGCCCTGCCCCCAACATTGGGAATCACATTTCAACATGAAATTTGGAGGGAGCTAACATCCAAACCCTATCAATCCTGGTGCACCACAAAGCTCAGAGTTCCTTCCACCAATCATATCCTTCTGCTTTTCAGGAATGGGAAATCTGGCAAAGCAAAACAAAATAAACAAAAGTCCTATAAAAATACCCATGCCACAAACTTCAGGTAAATCAGTTAAAATCCAAAACAATACAAGTTAGCTAGTTAGATACCATTTGGGGTTTTCCAAATGCCAAGTCTAAAAGTCAGGTTACAAAGTAGTCTTAGAAAATCCCAATGAAGGCTGAAGCATGGGCTCTCAGGATGGATTCTCAAGCTTCCCTTGCCCCAGCAGAGAATAACAGAGGACATACTATCCTAACACCATTACAGTCATTCATTTTGCTTTCAGTGTTGTCAGTGGAAGGGAATGGATTTGGGATACAGAAAATACTGATAAGCGAAAACAGGTTTGTTTTATTTCTCTGATGTATGTTCACCAGTCAGTAATCTAATATTTAAAATAAAAAAATAAAAACCTGAATTACCCAGACATGTTATTTCCTCCTGAACCAAATTAACAGGTGCAAAAGACAAAATTGCTTACTTTTTCAAAGTACAGTTCACCTCAGTTGCTGTAAGATGGACTCATGTTAAAATAGCCTAGTCTCTTTAGACACTATTTTGAGATGGAGTTTTGCTCTTATCACCCAGGCTTGAGTCCAATGGCACAATCTCAGCTTACTGCAACCTCTCCTCCTAGATTCAAGCAATTATCCTGCCTCAGCCTCCCGAGTAGCTGAGATTACAGGTGCTTACCACCACACTCATCTAATTTTTGTATTTTTTGTAGAGACAGGGTTTCGCCACATTGGCCGAGCTGGTCTCAAACTCCTGACCTCAAGTGATCTACCCGCTTCAGCCTTTCAAAGTGCTGGGATCTGCCCACTTGGCCTCCCAAAGTGCTACCACACCTGACTCAGACTCACTATTAGGGCAAAGCATGTGTTTCATTTTCTTTTGTGAGATGGTCACTGGGATGTCGCTATCAGAGGAGACAGAGGAGTCGCTCGGGAAAACAAAATTCATTATATTCACAGGTCCTGGAGATAGGAAGCATGGCATATCATCCAGGACCACAATGGAAAGACACCAGGATGGTCAGGAGACAGGACCGAGGGAAAGGTACCAGACCAGAGCTTTTGTCAGTTTCCACAGGAAACACAAGACAAGGCACGATAAATAGTTGAGCATTTAGTGAGTTAGAATAATTTTAGCAGGTTTTAAATGATAGTGGAGATGGGGGCCTAAGTGCCTGGTACTTATCTCTGGGATGATTACAGAAGAGGAATATTGTCTGCTGGGTGTACAGGACAGAGAGAGGAGGGATGGCTCTGGATTGGTTAGTTTGTATACCAAAGGCATGCCCCTGGCTGAACCCTTGCTACCTCTAAGAAGCCCCTGGAGGGTTTAGTCACTCCTGAGCCAGAAAAGTCTAAGATGTCTTAGTCCATTCAGGCTGCTATAACATAATACCATAATCTGAAACACTTATAAACAACAGAAACTTATTTCTCACAGTTCCAGAGACTGGGAAGTCCAAGATCAAGAAAAAGGCAGATACAGTGTCTAGTGAGGGCTCACCTTCTGCTTCATAGAAAGCTGGTTTTATTACCATAACCTCACATGGTAGGAAGGGGCAAATGACCTCTCTTGGGCCTCTTTTATAAGGACACTGTCATAGGCCATTCTTGCATTGCTATAAAGAAATACCTGAAACTGGGTAATTTATAAGAAAAAATTTGGCCAGATGTGGTGGCTCATGCCTGTAAACCCAGCACTTTGGGAGGCCAAGGTGGGCAGATCACAAGGTCAGGAGTTCAAGACCACCCTGGCCAACATGACGAAACCCCATCCCTACTAAAAATACAAAAATTAGCTAGGTGTGGTGATGGGCACCTGTAATCTCAGCTACTCAGGAGGCTGAGGCAGGAGAATCATTTGAACCCGGGAGGCGGAGGTTGCAGTGAGCCAAGATTGCACCATTGCACTCCAGCCTGGGAGACAGGGTGAGACTCTGTCTCAAAAACAAAAGGTTAATTGGCTCACAGTTCTGCAGGCTGTATAGGAAGCATGGCACCAGCATCTGATTCTGGGGAGGCCTCTGGGAAGCCTTTACTGATGACAGAAAGTGAAATAGGAGCAGGCACGCCACATGGCAAAAGCAGGAGCAAGAGAGAGAGCTGAGGGGAGGTGCCACACAGTTTTAAAGGAGCAGATCTTGTGGGAACTCACTATCATGAAGACAATACCCAGCCATGCAGGATTCACTCCCATGACTCAAACACCTCCCACCAGGCCCCACCTCCAGCACTGGGGATCACAAATCAACAAGAGATTTGGGCAAGGACAACTATCCAAATTATATCATACACTAATGCCATTCATGAGGGCTCCACCCTCAATAACTAATCACTTTTCAAAGATCCCACCTCCTAATACTATCATCTTGGGGGTTAGGATTTCAAAATATGAATTTGTGGAGGACATAATCATACAGATCTCAAAACATCATAATATACAGAATATAAAAATAATAAATCAAGAATATGTGTATGTATACACACATACACACACACATACACAATACAGCATTTAAACTAACTGGGTCCTAGAAAACAAGATCTGAACTTATTACTGGCTCAGGGGGAAGTCATTAGAGGCTTTTATGGCAATAATACCACCATCTCTGCCTCAGAACGAATGGGGGACTCACCACTTTCCCCTGCTAACCCATGCCTGCACTGTCCAGCTCTGCTTGCTGTAGCTTTTTTCTTCTTGGGCCAAAGAGCTGTCCTCCTGACACTTCAGAAATACAAGCTTGATTTCTGTAAGCAAACTTGAAATTCCATAAATCAGTATTTTTAGCAGGCAGATTCTATGTACCAATATTTATATAAACATGATTATAACTACACTGAACTTCTTTCATGCAACTATTACTTGTGCTGGTCTTTAACACTATTTCATGCAAAGCAGCAGTGGGCCATCACTTCTTGAAAACAAAAAGTTCTGTTTGGGCAGTGGAATTTTGTTGATTCTTAGCATTTGGATTGATTCTTAGAATTCTGAGAACAAACAATTTGAAGCTCTGGAACAGTGCGGTTCAACACAGTGGCTACTAGCTACATGTGGCTATTTAAATTGAAATTAGATGAAATTACAAATTCTTTTCCTCAGTCACAATTGCCATATTTCAGGTCCTAAGTAGCCACATGTGGGTAGTGGTTACTGTATTAGCACAGCATAGAACATTTCCATTTCAAAAGTTCTATTAGACAGAGCTGCTGTAGAAGCTTAAGTTGGAAGCTTAGGTTGGACTTCCCATAGAAAATCCCTGACAGAGATTCTAAATACAAAATTTGAAGAAAGGAAACCAAAGATGTCTGAGATCTTCCTGAGAGTTTGTCATCGCAATTAAGATCCCAGGTTTGGAAGTTCAAGCTTCATTCAAAATCTAGTTTTCCACACACTGGCTATGTAATATTAGCACCTTTAAGCCTTGCTTTCTTCACTGTCTGTAGCCTATCCACAGGCTCTCCCCACTTCCTTCTTTCCTAGGGACAGAATCTCAGTGTATTTCAGTGGTTAACAGAGATCCATTGATTTCAGGAAGGTGGATCCCACCACGGACATAGGAGATGCAGTTCTCTATGAGATATTAAGGGAACTAGGCTCAGGGGGAATTCTCTTCCCAGTTAAAAAGACAAAGCCTGTGGGGATCAGAACTTTGGTACTTCCTCATCCCTCTTGCCTGCTCTGTGGACATAATGAATGCCTGGAGCTGCAGCAGCCATCTTGCAGCCATGAGTTGTCAAGCATTAAGATTAAAGTCAATATGCTAAGGGTCAAAGAACAGAAGGCTGCAGAGAACTTGGGCTCTGGATGATATCATTAAACAGCCACATACTTCTGTACTTTTTTATGTGAGAAAAATATGTACCTATGTTTAAGTTTCCCTAAGTTTTGTTTAGTTACCTACATCAGAAGCCTTACAAATTGACATTTCATCCTGGATTAATCAGTACTAAGCTTGGCTGTTTTAACTGAAAACCTCAAATAATGGAAGCTTTCAAAGACAGAAGTTTGTTTCTATCCTAGGTAAAAAATTTTGAGGTACACAGTCCAGGGAAGGTCCGGCTCCATGGGCATATCAGGGCCTCTTGCTGCTTCTCTCTTTCTTCTCCATCATACAAGCATTCGGTTTCCATCTTCTAAGTTATCTCATAGCCCAAGATGGCTACCGGAATTTCAGCCATCACAAGGACATTCCAGTCAAAGGAAAGGACAAATGGGTACCTATCCCAGATGAGTCAGCATCACTTACACAGCCAGTCTTAGGAGTTACACACAACACTCTCACCGAACAGCTCCTGCAGCAGAATACAGTCGTGCAGTATGGCTGGTTGCAAAGGAGCCTGGAAATATAGTCTTTTCGCTGGGAGCTATTGCCAACCCAATACAATCAGCATTCTTCTACTTAGGTATAAGGAGAGAACAATTCTCAGGTGGCAACTGACAGGCTGTTATGAAACAAAGTGAGTTGATGCCAGTAAAATATCTGGCACAGTGGCCGTTGTGTATAAATTCTAAAAAAAAGAGTTGGGAGTGGGGGTAGAAAGGGAGTAAAATATTTTATCTGCACTTTTGAGTTATTTTGTAATGGGTTGGTCTTTTTTCCATTAAATTAATACAGCGTTCCTCAAATTTTAGCATTTGCATACCACCTTTGTGGCTTTTTCTATATTCATATACCACCTATATATTATTTCCTTTAAATCAACTTGATGTTTACACTTAAATTTAAATATATAATGCCCATAAATAGAAAACAACTATTCCTCTACTAATAACACAAAATTATAGCTATTAAAAAATTCACTTTGGTTATTACCTAAAACCACCTCACATGCCACATTTTTGGAAAACATTTCTCCAGTGAATACTCCGGAATAAATGACTTTTGTGATTGATTGCCTCAGGTCTGCTTTGGTCATTAATCAATCTCCACTGCTATTTATTTGCTTCATCTAACAGCATACGATGGAGATTATTCTTTAAATATCTTTAGTAATTAGCAAAACTGACATCTTCTTTGGGTTCAACCAACCTTTAATGAGAATTGATGGCAAGAAGAACAGGCTTTCGGGACTTAAAAGAGAGCTGATACATTCAACAGCTTCTTAATTTTCTTTTTTAAGATCCAGACAGAACCCTATTGAGAAGTAATTTTCAAACACATTGTCAGCTTCAAGTATGTCTTCAACATCTTTTCTTTTCAGTCTCTAATCTATCCGTATTTAACTTTCCAGGCCAAACTCCTTGATGTGACATTCAGAGTGCTCTATGCTAGCTCCCTACATTCCTCCACATACTTGACACTCGTCCCCCATTGTCCCTGGCATGTTCAAGCCCCCACACTGTTCCTCAGCTGCTATTGGCATCACTGTTCCCTCATACATAAAGTGGCAATTTTACCTCCTGCCTCATTTAACTGCTAAGCCTGTCATGAGGATAAAATAAGACCACGCTGTGAAAGCACTTGGAAAAGTGAAAATTGCTCTCTGTAAGATGGCATCGTCTCAGTCATCTGCACTCATGCTGAAGTGGCTCTGAGCATGGGCTCTGCAGCCAGGGCACCTGGCTCACCACCATTTTCATGTTGTGTGACCTTGGGGAAGTCACCGTACCTCTTCTTGTCTCAATTTCTTCTCCTGTAAAATGAGACTAGCACCTACCAACATGGTACTATGAAGATGCAATGGGTTAATTCACAGGAAGCACTTAGAACAGTGCTTGGCACAAAATGAGCTCTCAGAACATGTTAGCTATTATCCTTATTATTATTATCTCCAAAGGACAGCAGTGAAAAGAGTGGGCTCTGGAGTCATGCAAATTTGGTTTCCAATCCCAGTCCCATGACTCACTACCAGATGTAAATAGGCCACAAATTCACTCACATTGCTCTCCTAGGTGCCAAGGAAATGGTGGTTTTGTATTTATCTCCCTAACAGACATGCTGTTTCACATAAGTGCTCACTTCCTGGGCAAAGAGAAATAGGCAAACAAACAAACAATAAAACCTAAACAGAGTCCACTCCAGTAAATCTGAACTGACACAGTAATTTAAAATTCCTTAGATAAGCCTCACTCGCTTTAAATATAAATGTTCGGTCATAGATTTCCACCCCCTTTCCTGCTCCTCTCCAAGACCAGAAATGTGTGAGGTGGACTTATGTAACCTGGCGGTGTTTTAACCAGGGCTGGGAGTAGGATGCAGCAAGTGAGGTGTATAAGATGCAGAATTTGGGAAGAACTTGCACAATCCTGAGTATGAGCCTCTCTTTAAATATGGTGACCTTAGTGCTCACTTGCCCCACTCTAGTGCCAGCCCTGGGGCAGGAAAACCCCTAATCTCCTGCTACTCACAGAAGACCTCATGGCTGTTGGGGACCTCATGGCTGTTACTGGTTCCTTGGTGTTCTGCTGTTGCTGAAATCAGTGCCTAGCACACCCCAAAATCTGGTTGTGATGATGGCCTGGATAGGTTCTCCAGCTGATTTGGTCTTGCCACAGCCCTTACTAAAGCTGCTGAGTCTTGGTCTCAGAAACAGTCACCCACATTCACTATAAGGCAGTGCTGGGATTCCTTGGACCAGCTCCTCCAGGATCCACTCTCTGGAGCACACAAGCAGTTGCCTCCACACCACAAATACACTGACGGCAAGTTAGAAAACTGAAACCTTGGCCTTCTCTCTGCCTAATCATGCAGGGTGGCCAGGGGTCCTTTAATACACTGTCCCTATTCCAGTTTGGAGCAGGGAAGCCTAGGGGTGATTTCTGCCCAGAGCCCTGAATGTGCCTTGAATCCAAACCACCTTGACATTGTCACTTCTTCAATTAATCCCACCATTGCCACTTGCTGCAGCCCAATGTCCATAGTAGAAAGATCAGGACCCACAGGCCCACTGCTGATTCTCCTCTTCTCCCCACAAACACCCTGGCCTGAAGGATCAGGCTTCTACTTTCTCATTAGACTTTGCATATCCTCCTCCTAACTTGGGGCAGCAAGCCTCGTGGCCTAGCCAACATATGGAAGAAGTTTCTTCTCTACACTATGGAAGAAACTATGATCTAAATCATCCAGGTTTTCTAATAGATATACTAAAAATACAATAAAATAAATAGATTTCCTAGCTTCTCCTCTTTCTTTCTTACATCCTTCCTTCTAAAGCCTGGCTTCAATTTTACTGTGAAGTCTAAATCTTAGTTTAAATGTCAGAAGCTGATTACCTTTTTTTAATTTTTGCATGTCCTCTATGATTCTCCTAAAACTGAAGTAGATGAATGACTTGGGGCTAATTTGGGGAGTCAGGAAAGCAGACACAAGTGCAAAAAAAACAAAGCTCATGTTATATTTTTCAAAATATTACTTCTGTTGCATTTATCACTGATATGGTTTAGCTCTGTATCCCCAGCCAAATCTCATCTCAAATTGTAATCCCCATGTGTTGAGGGAGGGACCTGTAATCCCCGCATATAGAGGAAGGGAAGTGATTGGATTATGAGGGCAGTTTCCTCCATGCAGTTCTCATGATAGTAAGTGAATTCTCATGAGATCTGATAGTTTTATAAATGGTAATTCTTTCCTGCACATACCCTCTCTTGCCGGCCCCCATGTAAGATGTACCTATTCCCCATCTGTCTTGACTGTAAGTTTCCTAAGGTGTCCCCAGCCATGTGGTCTGTGAGTCAGTTAAACATCTTTCCTTTATAAATTACCCAGTCTTGGGCACTTCTTATAGCAGCATGAAAATAGACTAATACAATCACCTTGGACAAATTATAAATTTTTTTATTCTCTGGAGAAAAATAAATTGTAATGGTACTAACACAGGATAATTGGGACAACTAAAATTCTGTGTGTATACAAAGATGTGTAAGAAAATATTACAGCAGTGTTGTTCATAATAATCCAAAACTAGAAACAATTTAAATGACCATCAACTGGTGAATGGGCAAAGAAAATGTTGTCTATCCATATAATGAAATATTATTGGCAATAAAAATAAATGAACTATGAATATATGGTACAATATGGATGAATCTCAAAAACATTCTGCTAAGTGAAAGAAGTCAGACTCAAAAGATCACACACCACATGGTTACATTTATTTGCAATGTCCAGAGAAGGCAAACCCACGGAGACAGAAAATTAAGCAGTTTAGGGCTGGGAGTGGGAATAGGAATGGAATTGACAGCAGTAAGCACAAGGAAACATTCTGGGGTGATGAAAATATTCTCAAACTGGATTGTGATGATGGCTGCAGAACTTTATAAATTTACTAAAATAATTAAGTTATACATGTGCAGTGAGTAGAGATTATATGTAATTATGCCTCAATAACGCTATTTTTAAGTGTTTGTAGGTGCATATACACAGTAAGGAGCATGTATGCATGAAGACATACACACATACACATATACGTACATACATACATACAAACATACAGTACCTGGCAACAAAATAAGCACTTAAAAATGTTGATCATATTTATTATCATATTATTAAAATGTTTTTTATTGTTATTAAACTCCTTATTTTACATCATTTACATGGGTTATTGCCCTAAAATAATTTTGGGCACTATTCATGTGTAGGGGGTTATTTGTTTAGTTGTAGTACCTATTATCAAATTTTCAGCATCTTCAGAAATTCCAGGAGCTGTACAGAAGGTTAGCAAATGTCTTCATTATTTTATTGTACTGTACTTTAGAATCAAAAGCAATTATCTATTAGAGTACTGTTAGAATCCTCCTTTGCTCTTTGCCTGTTGTGAAAGTCAGTTTTCCAATCACAACACCTGAGACTAAAAATAAATAAATAAAAATGAAAGCATTCAAGACACCTGCTTCACTCAAATGCTGGAGTCTTTTTATAGAATGTTAATACTGAAACCCTTACCTTTGGTTTGTATAAAAGATGTTTCTTCCTTAATGCTTAAAAGCATAACTACTTAGAGTTCACCATTATTTGTCCTATTCATAAGGTAATATCTGTTTTAGCAGAAAAAGAAACCTGAGGCACAGTTTCACCCCTTGGGTAAGCAAGTGCTCAGGCACATCTTCACACTACTCCTCAAAAGGAGCTATTTTGCTCCACATTAGATATGATTCACCATTCAATCTACACTCTCCAGGACCCAGGGCCTTGTTAGGCTTCCTGTCCATTTGGCCAGTTTCCAAAATTCATTCCTTTTGTCTCCTCAAACTAGTCGTTTTCCCCAGGCAGCCAGATTCCTAATTACCCAGTCCTCTGATAATGACTGCCCCCTCTTGACCAACTCCCACCGTAGAAATATTACTCCTGCCATTGTTCCTACCCCAGATGCCTTCATTCCTCCAAGACTTGCCAAGTGCTAGGTGGCCTGGCTTAAGATTCCCCTGTCTATCCATCCATCTCCCTCATTTGACTCAACACTAGGCACAATTTACCCTCAGGCATGCATTTACTTCAGAATTAGTGGCACTGTCTTCTCAGCATTAGTTACAATCTTCTCAAAGATGAAGACCGTGGCTCCTACTTCTTTGAGAGCCCGCTCAGCGCTCATCTGAGGAATGCACCTTCTGCTGCTCACTCTCTGTGGTGCATGTGCTCACTGAGGAAATGGAAAACTGAATCAACCACACAATTTCCATTCTCTCTCCACAGAGGTGAATTCCCTTAGCTCAGCAATTCTCAAAGCCCAGCAACGGCATCACTTAGAAACTTGTTAAAATGCAGATTCTCAGCCCCTACCCAAGACTGCCCAAACCTGAAATTCTGAGAGGAGAGCCCAGCAATCTGTATTTTAACAACCCCTCCAGGTGATTCTGATGCACACTTAAATTGAAGAACCACTGCCCTAAATTAAATGCCTGTGTAGTACAACTTAACTATAATTGAGACTGGGGGAGCTATAACCCTCAGACTCCTCACTGTATTACCCATATTTCTAAATTGTTGGCTGCCCCTTAAAGAGACCTCTGTCACATTCAAGGCACTTTGGCTTTATTGCAGCCAGACAACCACAAAATGAGGGAGAAAGCAAATCAACTGGTTAACTTCTCAGACTGTTTCCAGAGCTGAGCTGACATTGTTAATGATCATCATCAAAGATGCAGATGGAAGTGAAAAAGTTCTTTTCGTGAAAACCATCTTGGCTTGTGCTCCACTGGAAAAAAGGCTTGGGAAAGGGCCAGCTTTTCCCAGGTGGAGAAGCACCTATGTAAAGGAAAGATAATTTGCTGCAAAGCTTTGAGCAAGACTTAGAAAGTGGGAATGTAGTTATCTTAAAACTCTTTTATTCTAAAACAAGTGGCAATCCCTGAAGTACCAAAGACATTCTTCACAGAAATAGGAAAAAAGTCCTAAAATGTATATGGAACCACAGAAGACCACAAATTGCCAAAGCATCCCTGAGCAAAAAGAACAAAGCTAAAGATATCATGCTATCTGACTTCAAAATTTACTACAGAGCTATAGTAACTAAGTCTGCATGGCACTGGCATAAAACAGAAATACAGACCAATGGAACAGAATAGAGAACACAAATATAAATCCACACATTTACAGTCAACTTATCTGAGACAAAGGTCCCAAGAACATACAATGGGGAAAGGATAGTCTTTTCAATAAATGGTGCTCAGGAAACTGAATGACTATATGCAGAAGAATGACACTAGACCCCTATCTCTCACCCTACATAAAAATCAAATCAAAATGGATTAAAGACTTAAAACTATGAAAATACTAGAAGAAAACATTGGGGAAATGCTCCAGGACATTGATCTGGGCAAAAAATTTTTTGTATAAGACCTTAAAAGCATAAGCAACAAAAGCAAAAATAGACAAATGGGATTACATCAAGTTAAAAGGCTTTTGAACAGCAAAGGAAACTATCAACAGTGCAAAGCGACAACCCATAGAATGGGAAAAAATATTTGCAGACTATTCTTCTGAAAAACATTAATAGCAAGTATATATAAGAAGGTCAAAAAACTGAATGGCAAAAAAAAACAATGATCAATTTTTTAAATGAGCCAAAGATCTGAATAGACATTTCTCAAAAGAAGATATACAAATGGTCAGTGGGTATATTTAAAAAACAGCTCAACATCATTAATCAACAGAGAATTGCAAATCAAAACCACAATAAGATGTCATTTCACTCCAGTTAAAGTGGATTGTATCCAAAAGACAAGCAATAACAGATGCTGGTATGAGGTAGAGAAAGGGGAATCCTCATTCAGTGTTAGTGGGAGTGTAAATTTGTCCAGGCATGGTGGCTCACATCTGTAATCCCAACATATTGGGAGGCCGAGGCAGGCAGATCATTTGAGTCCAGGAGTTCAAGACCAGCCTGGCCAAAATGGCAAAACTTCACATCTACTAAAAATACAAAAAAAATTAGCCAGGCACAGTGGCACATGCCTATAATCTAGCTACTCACAATGCGGAGGCAGGAGAATCACTTGAACCTAGAAGGCAGAGGTTGCAGTGAGCCGAGATCACGCCACTGCACTCCAGCCTGGGTGACAGAGTGAGACTCTGTCTCAACAACAACAACAACTAAAAATTAATTAAATAAATAAATCAGTACAGCCACTATGGAAAACAGTATAGAAGTCCTGCAAAAATCTAAAAATAGAACTACCATATGATCCAGCAATCCCACTACCAAGTATATAACCAAACAAAAGGAAATCAGTATACTGAAGAGATATCCCATGTTTATTCCAGAAGTATTCACAATAACCAAAATATGTAATAAACCTAAGTGTTCACCACCAGAGGAATGAATTAACAAAATATGATAGGGCTTCTGGCAAGATGGCTGAATAGGAAAAGCTCCAGTGCGCAGCTCCCAGCAAGAGCAACACAGAAGGCGGGTGATCTCCGCATTTCCAAGTGAGGTACCCAATTCAACTCACTGGGACTAGCTAGACAGTGGGTGCAGCCCAAGGAGGGCAAGCTGAAGCAGAGTGGGGTGTCACCTCACCCAGGAAGTGCAAGGCACTGGGGAACTCCCTCTCTTAGCAAAGGGAAAACATTAGGGACTTTGCCCAGCACTCTGTCATTCTGGCTCAGATACTACTCTTTTCCATGGTCTTCACAACCTGCAGACCAGGAGATTCCGTCTGGTGCCTACAACACTACCACCCCAGGTTTCCAGCATAAAACTGAGCAGACATTTTGGAAGACACTGAGCTAGCCACAGCAGTTTTCTTTTTTCCTACCCCAGTGGCACCTGGAATGCAAGCGAGTTAGAACTGTTCACTCCCCTGAAAAAGGGGGCTAAAGCCAGGGAGCCAAGTGATTTGATTTGGTGAGTCCCACCTCCATGAAGACAAGCAAACTAAGATCCACTGGCTTGAAATTCTCGCAGCCAGGACAGCAGTCTGAGCTTGACCTGGGACATTCAAGCTCCGTGTGGGGAGGGGCGTCCACCATTGCTGAGGCTCTGGTAGGCAGTTTTAACCTCGCTTGTATAAACAGAGTCACTGGGAAGTTTACAAAGTGACTGGGCAGAGCCCAGCAAGGCCTCTGTAGGCAGACTGTGTCACCAGACTCCCTCCTCGCTGGGCAGGGAATCTCTGAAAAAAGGCATCAGCCCAAAAGGGACTTATAAATAAAGCCCAAAACTTCTTGGGGCAGAGAACCTGGGAAAGGGGGCAGTTGTGGGTACAGCTTCAGCAGCCTTAAATGTCCCTGCTTGGCAGCTCTGAAGAGACCAGCAGATCTCCCAGAACCATGTTCAGGCTCTGATAAGGGACAGACTGCCTCCTCAAGTGGCCCTTGTCCCCTCCTTATCCTGACTGGGAGACAGCTCCCAGCAGGGTCTGACAGACACCTCATATAGAGAGCTCTGGCTGGCATCTGGTGAGTACCCTTCTGGGACGAAGCTACCAGAGGAAGGAACAGACAGCAATCTTTGCTGTTCTGCAGGTGATTCCCAGGCAAGCAGGATACGGAGTGGACCTCCAGCAAACTCCAGCAGACCTGCAGCAGAAGGGCCTGACTGTTAGAAGGAAAACTAACAAACAGAAACAAATAGTTTCAACATCAATAGAAAGGACATCCTCTCAGAGACTCTATCCAAAGGTCACCAACTTCAAAGACCAAAGGTAGATAAATTCACGAAGATGGGAAGAAACCAGCGCAAAAAGGGTGAAAATTCCTAAAACAGAATGCCTCATCTCCTCCAGAGATCAAATATTCTAATCAGCAAGGGAACAAAACTGGATGGAGAATGAGTTTGGCAAATTGACAGACTCAGGCTTGAGAAGGTGGGTAATAACAAGCTCCTCCAAACTAAAGGAGTGTGTTCTGACACAATGCAAGGCAGCTAAGAATCTTGAAAAAAAATTTAGATGAAATGCTAACTAGAATAAACAGCATAGAGATGAATATAAAAGACTTAATGGAGCTGAAAAACACAGCACAAGAACTTTATGAAGCATACACAAGTTTCAATAGCTGAACTGATCAAGTGGAAGAAAGGATATCAGAGATTGAAGATCAACTCAATGAAATAAAGCGAGAAGGCAAGAATAGAGAAAAAAGAAATGAACAAAGCCTCCAATAAATATGGGATTACATGAAAAGACCAAATCCCTGAACAGACTAATAACAAGGTCTGAAGTTGAGGCAGCAATTAATAGCTTACCAACCAAAAAAAGTCTAGGGCCAGATGGGTTCTCAGCTGAATTCTACTAGGCATACAAAGAGAAGCTGGTACCATTCCTTCTGAAACTATTCCAAACAATACAAAAAAAAAAAAGGGAATCCTCCCCAATCATTTTATGAGGCCAACATCATCCTGATACCAAAACCTGGCAGGGACACAACTAAAAAAGAATATGCAATATTCTGTGATGATGCAATATCCCTTATGTACATCAATACGAAAATCTTCAATAAAATAATGGCAAGCTGAATGCAACAACACATCAAAAATATTATCCATCACGATAAAATAGGCTTCATCTCTGGGATGCAAGGCTGGTTTAACATATGCAAATCTATGAATGTAATCCATCACATAAACAGAACCAAAGACAAAAACCACATGATTATCTCAATAGATGCAGAGAAAGCCTCTGACAAAATTCGACAGCCCTTTATGCTAAAAACTCTCAATAAACTAGTTATCAATGGAACGTATCTCGAAATAATAAAAGCTATTTATGAGAAACCCACAGCCAATATCACACTGAATGAGCAACAACGGGAAGCATTCCCTTTGAAAACTGGCACAAGACAAGCCTGCCCTGTCTTGCCATTCCTATTCAACATAGTATTGGAAGTTCTAGCCAGAGCAATCAGGCAAGAAAAGCAAATAAAGGGTATTCAATTAGGAAAAGAGAAAGTCAAATTGTCTCTATTTGCAGACAACATGATTGTATATTTAGAAGACACCTTTGTCTCAGCCCAAAGTCTCCTTAAGATGATAGGCAACTTCAGCAAAGTCTCAGGATAAAAAATCAATGTGCAAAAATCACAAGCAGTCCTATACAACAATAACAGACAAACAGAGAGCCAAATCATGAGCAAACTCCCATTCACAATCACTACAAAGAGAATAAAATACCTAGGAATACAACTAACAAAGGATGT